>OY720684.1:46448649-46658926 GCA_963170755.1 Amphimallon solstitiale | reverse complement strand
TTCAATTTCGCGGTCACCCAGCAGGCTTGTCTTTGTTTAGTACTTGCCGGTTACGAAAAAAATGGACATTTATGATGGTTCAGCTTTGTAGGAATAACCGTTTGTTTAGTTCTAGGTTATGCCGCTTGAAGTCGTTGTGGTAATATACTGTATATAGTTGGGTATTCACAATTCTGAGCCAATTAAGCCTGGCAACAATGCTTGTTTTCTAACATAAAGGTCTATATGCATCGTGATTGTTATCTACTACCTGCTACCCTCACTTTTACACCATATGATTGCCGCCGTTTGCCATTGTGTGGTATAGTGTATATTTGGAACATACGAGTATTTAGAAATAGAGAAGTTTGTCGTGCGGTTAAAACACCGGGCATTTACGTTCTTTTTTTTAATTTATTCACATGCACGCGGTATTTGTTGCGCGGTGAAGAATGTTTTTATCGAAAATGTCATTATTAAATACCTACAAATCACTGAAATTTTTAATATAAAATCTTTTAAAACAGTTTTTAAAGGAAAGCTTTTTATTTTAATTAAACAATATTTTTAACTACAAAAGGAGATTAAAACATGAATCATGTTTTTATTGTGCAAAATGACATTATTTGACATTTAATGATTTGATAATACAATAATGTCTTTCTTAATATTGCCTGGACAATTTAGAAAAACTTTACATATCTCTACATGATTATCTTGAGATTTTGGACCTATTTTAATAAATTCGTTAATACATACATATGTAATTGTCTGTTCATTAGAAACATTTACTCTTCAGCAAATTTTAGACCCGATGTGCAATTGTGTGCAGAAAAATCGCCTACACTTCAAAATCAAGCAATCAACTTTTTAAGTATTTTGAACTTTGTAAATGTGAATCTTGAGATTATATTTGCAAATAGGTTATAAACTGTCAGTGAAATTGTCATTTTTTTAATTTGAAAGCCAGTAAACTTACTTACTAATTATTATTTATTGAAATCAATTTATAAAATCGTTATTAGGTAAATAAAAACAACCAACAATTTTAATAATATATTTTATAAAGAACTGTGGATAAAGGTCCCTTCAATAATTTTCATCCAGACACAATTTCTCTCTCTCTCTCTCTCTCTCTCTGTGTGTCTGTGTGTGTGACCACAATAGTGGTCAAACTGCTGCAGATATCAATTCCAAAATTTGTATTTACGTGTATAGTCTCCGTCTTGAAATCTGACTAGTTTTTCAGCAAAATCGGTAGACCGGAAGTAGTAGTTTATTTCAGCGAAAAAATTAAATTTTGCCAATAGTTGATCAATTACTAAGTTTAAACGAATTTATAAAGAATTTAAATGTTCTCAAAATTACATTTGAGAAAAATTTTATTAAAAAGGTTTTTTTTAATTCCTTCCGAAAATAGGTCTTTTACTCTTATCGAAAATCAGTTTTTTGCGAATCTTTCGCAAGTTATGCTTTTTAGACAGGTACGTTATAAGAACAAAAGTATTTAGAACTTAATTTTCAATACCTTTTGTATAAAAAAAAATTTAAAAATTAGGACCGGAAGTACCACTTTTACTCTACCGAATAGCGATTTTTTGCAAATATGGTAAATTATGCATTCTATATATATTTATCAAGAGTACAAAAGTATTTAGAGCTGGATTTGCAATATTCTTTGTATATATGAAATTTCAAAATTCGGCCTGGAAGTAACACATTGTCTTAGGGAGTAGCACTTTTTTTCGAATATCTTGCAAAATATTCGTTCTATAGAGATTTATTAAGACATTGGAAGTACTCAGAATAGGATTCTGAGTAACTTCTGTATAAAAGTTTTTTAAAATTGTATAGTTTAAAACGCTCATACGTATAAGAAAGTCGTGTGGTGGCCACACCTCATTTTTTTCCTATATCGTACTCAAAAAGTATATACTAGAAGAAAGGCGTCTACTTCTTGCATTTACTAACTTGCGATTAACACCGGTAGGAATTTCGAAAAACTTTTTAAATAAAATTGTTCTCAATTTTAATTTTAAGTACATATGAATTATTTATAAATTTGTTTCAGTTTTTTGTAAACATTTCAGAAGTCATGCTTTTTAGACAGGTACGTTACGGGTATAGAAGTATTTAGAACTTAATTTTCAACACCTTTTCTATAAAAAAGATGTCAAAATTCGGACCGGAAGTACCACTTTTACTCTTACCGAATAGCGATTATTTGCAAATATGTCGTAAATTATGCGTTCTATATATATTTATCAAGAGTAGGTACAAAAGTATTTAGAGTTGGATTTGCAATATTTTTTGTATACATGAAATTTCAAAATTCGGACCGGAAGTAACACTTTTACTCTTAGGAAGTAGCACTTTTTTTCGAATATCTTGCAAAGTTTCGCCGTTCCTGAAAAAGATGTCAAACGACAAGATGCGTCCGAACACAAGCTTAAATAGTAGCTTTAATTGCAACCGGACTTTGTGCAAAATCCTAGAGTTTGTCTATATGTTTATTATGGAAGTGCCTTTCGCAACCGCCACTAGTTTGACAAGCAGAACAGAACACACCATAAATGATTGGTACTATATGTATCGACAAGTGTGCACCAAAATTGTATCAGTAAAATGACGAGGCCCACTAATTGGTACGCCTGATGATATAGCATATTTTTCTGCTAGAAGGAAATACCATCGAGGGCGAATGCTACAAGGTGATAGACCTCCTGCTTCTGAAGAAAGTGACGCCGAAATAGATAATCATCAAAATCATGGGGCTAGAGTTGACGGAAAATAGGTGCTTAATTGCTACCAATTATTGCAAGAGAAATACAACCTGGATCGACGATACATTCGGACGAATGTATATAGTATTTTAAATCAAAGGGGTTTTATTCGTCATACAGTAAACTATCAAACTGAATTAAGTGAACCCGTACACTCGGGCTAACACCCAACGTATAAAGAAATTATGGCCTAATGTGAAAACTCTCATTCGGCAAAAAATGAGAAGCCTTCCATCGCATAATTTACAGTCACACTTAGAATATTTCTGTTGGAAGAAATACGGAGAAAAGAACCTGACCTACTTCTAACTTTCTTACACAATATTCGAATTGTATATAGATAAGTTTTTTGGCACTAGTTATTGCAATATGTACTTCTTAAACAATAATTATCGTTCAAAGAAAAGAATTCCAATAACTTTTTAAAATTATTTCAGTACCTATGAATAAAAATTACTGGCAAGATTAAATATAAGGTTTAGATGAATGAGATTTTCTATACCTTCTACAGAAACGTTTTTGAAATAATTTTTGTAATTATCTATTTGTTCTTTCATTTCAAAAAATAATGCATTATTATGTAATATATGAATCAATAGCCTACACAGTATTATTATAATTTTTACGACGTCCGGAAAATACTTCTACATTAATTTAACACAGAGTTTAGGAATAATTATAGCTTGAAAAGAACCCTTTAAGATTTATTGCTCTCCTCGCAGGGAGTCATACATTTAAAAAGGTCAGAAAAAAACATTGGCGACCGTTTTTTTTTGTAAATTCAGTTGCAAGAAAAAGATCATAAAACTACTTATCTAAAGTACGACATGACAATTCCTTTATATCTATTAAAACAAGAATGTTTTTTATATTCGCCATTCATAAATAATTACGTTAGAGTAGCTCGACTTCAGAAAAAGTAGTATTGTTTGGCATAATTGTACACAAGTGTATTTGTTATTGTTTCTATACTGTAACCAATTTTGACTTACAGTGTGGATATCTTTCTATTATTTTTCAGAAGGGTTGTTTTTAAGTTATTTAAGGCGAAAATATTCGCTATTCATAAATAATTACGTTCGACCAGCTCGACTCTAGACACCAGAAAAGGGCGTATTGTTTTGCACAGTGGTACACCAAGTGTATTTGTTATTGTTTCGATACTATAACCAACTTTGACTTACAGTGTGCATTTTTTTCTATTATTTTTCAGAAGGGTTGTTTTTAAGTTACTTAAGGCAAAAATAGTCACACATCTTTTTTTTAAAGAGTGGGGGTTAAAAATACTGATGTGTATGAATCGCCCACACTCGCAATGAATTTCGGCACTTTGTTAAAAAAATGTTGCGATCTTGCCTATATTCATTTAATCCAAATTGCTGATACTAATGATCAAAGAAAGGATTTGAAAGTTTTAAAAAAATTAATCGAATCACAATGGGCAGATGAAATTTCAGCCCAAGCAGCCGCGAACTTAAGCGACAGCAAATGGAATAAAAATGAGCTTTTGCCTTTGACTAGTGACCTCAAAAAGTTAAGTATATTTTTACAGAAAGCTGCCGATGAGGCTTTTGAAAAATTACATTTTAACGAAAAGAACGTTGCAGCTTACAATACACTGAAGGAGGTTGTGTACACACAAATAATATTGCTGAATAGGAGACGCCCTGCTGAAGTTGCACAACTAAAAGTTGACAAATACACTGCAATTGGTAACTTAAATAATGACAATGAAAATGTTGAATTCCAAAACTGTCTGACTGAGACTGAGAAGATTTTGCTTACACATACAGTAGAATCGTTATAAGAGGAAAAAGGGGAAGAGGCGTGCCAATATTAATGTCACCGGGAATGAAGAAACATTTTGATTATATTATTTCGATACGGAATACATTTACGAAAGATAATAACTATGTCTTTCATACAAGCGGACAAGGTTTCCTAGATGGAACTAAAGTTTTATATAAATATGCTGAGAAGTCCGGGGCAAACAGACCAAAAAGCATAAGCGCTACGAAATTACGCAAACATCTTGCAACTATTACTCAACTTCTGCATTTCAGTGGAAAAGATCTTGAGCAACTGTCTCAGTTTATGGGACACACACTAAAAACTCATTGCAAGGTTTACCGTTTATCTGATAGCATGTATCAAACAGCTAAGGTATCAAAATTATTGTTATTAATGTCGGAAGAAGGAATCGAGCGATTTAAGGGAAAAAATTTGGACGACATTGACATAGATTTATCTCCAGTAGCTGAAGAGGAGAATTTATTAAGGCAAATAAGTTCTCGTGAAGAAGACACCGAAGAAACGAACGAAGAACGAAGAACGATCGAAGAAAAACCAACTTCAAACGCAACTCCTGCGACTTTGTGTAACACCCGAATATCAGCAGTCAAACAGCCTTGGCTTACAGAAGAAAAAAATATTATTTCCAACCACTTCTCTAATCATATTAAAACTAAGCGGGCTCCTACTCGGGAAGAGGTTTCTCAATTAATTATTAATGAAGTTATATCCCGATAACTTTAAAAATAGGAAATGGACGAGTATAAAAGCTGTAGTATATAATATTTACACAGGGAAATTGAAATACTAAATGTTTCCTTTATTTTTATTTAGAGATTAACATTTAACATTAAATTCTAACTCAAAATACTTTTTTCAACTCCATCCGAGGACAAACTCTATATATTGCACGTTTAAATTGCGACTTTGTTTAAATATTAGTTAAATTTGTAGTGGTAGATTTGCAACTTTATTAAAGAAGGTCATAAATACTTCGAACTAGTAGCTATGATTTGTAATAAAAAAAAATGGCAGTGTCTGCTAAACCTAGTGTTACAATTTCCCATCAGATATACAAATTACAAGTATAGTATACTAATGTTAAGCTGCAGTACTCATTTTTGAAATCCTTATCTACTAATATTCGGACAAAACGAAAGCAAATTGTAATAATTTTGTACGTAATTATAATTTATAACCAAATGTTTTACAACTATAATAATATTAACATTTTTTATCGTGAAAGTATCTACAAGTAAATATATAAAACGATTGGCTTTTAACACGTTGTTCAAAATTTTTCATGTTTACGATGCTAAATATCCTGTCCAAAGTGAACATGTATGGACTCTTATTCAATAATCTATCTTTAAAATAAAAAGAGAATATGATAAACACTATCCATAAATTATGCACTTACTTAAGGTATTAGAGGAAGATTGAGGAAGTTGTACTTTTTATATTTATATTTGTTAAAGTTTAACATACTAATTTATGTAATCTTAAAATCAACTCAACCTTAATAATGTTATTGTTCAGATTAATAGTTTCTTATTGGTATTGTTTTAGACATTGTGAATTCCTTGTATGGAAAATCTTAGCAAATACATAGGCTAGTATTATATACATATATTTTGTTAGTTTTTAAATTAGGATATTACAATATTTTATCTGTTTAAAACCAAGGCAGCTATCCTTAGTAGTATTTTTAGTTTAATTTTATTAGCATATATCATATTCATATTTATTAGAAAAGTCTGATAATAAAATAAATATATTATGCAACTATTTGACTATACTATTATTTCATAGCCTAATTTTTATTTTACCTAAACACTACCGTAAATTTAAACAACATGGTAGTACAAACAACCACTGAAAATATCTACCTCACTCTGTAGGACTGTAAAACTATACCTTTTGCAGAAATGCTCCATAGGAACAAGACTGTTGCAAATAAGAAAAATGCTGCAACAAAATATGTCTGTTTTTACTTTCTTATACGTAGTATAAGGAAGTATTGTGATGATGAAAATTTTCGACCTCGAGATTTTTGCAGATGTCCACGTTTTGAGGTCCCCTGATACCAAAAAAGTGGTTTTTAAAAAATGTCTGTGTGTCTGTGTGTGTGTCTGTGTGTCTGTGTGTGACCACGATAGCGGTCAAACCGCTGTAGATATCAATTCCGAATTTTGTATTTACGAATATAATCTCCCTCTTGAGAACTGATTAGATTTTGAGCAAAATCGGCAGACCGGAAGTAGTAGTTTACTTCAGTGAAAAAATCGAATTTTGCAAATATTTCGTCAATTACTAAGTTTAAACAAATTTATAAAGAATTCAAATGTACTCAAAATTAAATTTGAGAAAAATTCTTTTAATAAAGTTTTTCGAAATTCCTACCGGAAGTAGGTCTTTTACTCTTATCGAAAATCAGTTTTTTGCGAATATCTCGCAAGTCATGCTTTCTAGGCAGGTACATTACGAGTACAAAAGTATTTAGAACATACTTTTAAATATCTTTTGTATAAAAAAAATTTCAAAATTCAGACCGGAAGTATCACTTTTACTCTTATCGAACAGCGATTTTTTGCAAATATGTCGTAAATTATGCATTCTATATATATTTATGAAGAGTACAAAAGTATTTAGAGTTGGATTTGGAATATTTTTTGTATAAATGAAATTTCAAAATTCGGACCGGAAGTAACACTTTCATACGTATAAGAAAGTCGTGTGGTGGCCACACCTCATTATTTTTTTTTTATTTATTTTAGCCTTTTCAGTAGAATTAAATTTATTTTTTATCTTGTGAAATTTATTTAACTGGAGTAAAGACAAAAGAAGTTTTCAACGTTTTGATGATTTCATATTGTATTGTCTCCCTCTGGATATAAAATTAATTTGTAAATCTCCAAATACTAATTTGAAAATTTCATAAAATATAATTTAGAATTCATGGGAAGACAATAAATACAATATAAAATCAACAAAACGGTGTAAACTTCTTTTGTATTCAAAGTGGCTCAATAGTCCAAAAAATAATTTTAAATTCTTAATTTAGGTTAGTATATTGAATCCGTGTAAGTAAATATTCTTTTATATTAAATAAATATTATACTTCTATCAAGAAAGTACGTTCCTACAACAAATCGCCAAGTTACTTAGTTCAAATGTGTAATTGAATTGGCGCAAATAAATAATTCCTGTTAGGAAATAAATCCCATATTCAATCCAAGAAAACCATTTTTTTAAAGTGATAACCAACTTATACTACTGAAGTAACTTATTTACTTAAACCAATTTTACCATTTTCTTAAATTGAATAAATCTATTTCTCACGCAAGAAAATCATTTTACTTACTTTAATACCAATTTTCTTATATGCATGTGTTTTTTTCTTAATTAAAAAAAAATTTCTTAATTTAAAAAAACGAAAACAAAAAAATATTTGTCTTTGTCTAAGAAAATATTTTCTTTCGTATATACAAAACTTTAATTTACTTAACTTTTATTACAAATAAATATTTCTAACAATGTACTTTATTTATATAAGTATTTCTCCTATAAATATATTTTTTATACACGTTTTATGCGTTTCATTTCAGCCCTAATAGTATTACTAAAGTTTGCGATTATTGAAAATATACTACTTTTGTAATTATTCTGTTCATTTTTTCGGTATTTGTTAACTGCAGTTTATCCATTATTATCACTACCTATTGTAAAATAAATTTATAACATTTCTTTTCCGCAATATTGTATCAGCTTTGTGTTCTTAGATTCGTAATAAGAGACATCAGAAATCCTTAGTCATCAAATTTAAAACAAATTGATACAGATTTTATATTTTCATCATAATTTTTGGAATTGGAACACTGCGCGATAGTTGACGCTCGGCATTAAGTCTGCATACACATACATTATTCAAGCAATTCAGTCCTAATGTACATCATATTTTAATTTGTTAATTAATTTGTTTGAATTAAAAAACTTCTTTGCTTGAAAAAGAAAACTATTAAACGCAAGCATTACAAATGCATAACTTTTATCTGAGCTTTCGGGGCTAATCATTTCGATATTAATAAATTAATCAGTCAGAAACTGTTTCTATCAATTTTTGTGAGATGCCTTATGATCGAAACTAATAACTTTAGTATTCAAATAGGTTTCATTAATTCATAAAATAGAACTAAACATGAACTGTAGTAGAATACAAAAAGAAATAACTCATTTAAAGTTCCATTATAATTCCCAACCTATAATCATTTTCCATACCGCTTCTTACTCTGTCTTGCTTTGTACGAGGCACAAAATTTAAACCACATTACACTCGCAAGTTTAAATCACCCTTCTGATGTGTTTACGGCAACACCGCTCTGGTTCAGGACAAGCGGTACTATTACATGTTTGCGTATATACTGGACTGAGTTGCTACCAAAAGCCAATGGCTTGAGATTGCCGTATTTTTGAGACGATATACAAAAACTTTATTATAAAGAAAAAGTGTTGTATATCATGATTTCCATGTGTACCATATGTCATTTAGGTCCGCCTATGTAAGAATTTTTTGTCTACGGTTACTAGAAATAGATGGTTCAGAATTGTATGAAATCCTAGTTGGCCTGACTTTGATAGAAAGATGTATATATATATATATATATATATACATATATTACATATATATAATATAATATATTAAATATGTGGTAAACTTATTATTAGTATTATTTTTTTTGTGAACACTTACTCTGATTACATGCGTCGTGCACATCCTTATGTGGTACCGAGCAAGACAATTTTCTAAATTTTAAGAACTTATTTTTTTTTTGGGACTTCGCGCCTAACATATATAATGATTACAATAAACTCGAGAATGTGAGATGATCAAAAAGAATTTGTTTCCGAGCTGTAGCAGCAAGGCATATAAAAATTATTCATCTTGACATGAAACGACTTCTTGCTTAAAGAAACCCCATTCTTATGATTATGTTGACGGCGTTTGGGTGTTTGGTTCGTGACGTGGGGATGAGATAATGAGGGTAGTCCCGCTACTGCTCCCACGGGTTGTTGACAACGTTCTGATCTACTCATGGCGAACTACGTAATATACACAGACACACCATACACAATGCAGGGACTGAACTTGAATATTAGTTTTGCATTGGTTTCTTCTTCTAAAATTAAATTTCAAAGGTGTTAGGTGTAAGGATAACGCTCTGGAAATATGTTTAACCTTTAAAACATACCATAAATAAAATTAGATCTCGCACACTGTGCTCTAGTAATAATAATATAATAAAGAAAAAAAAATATAATAATAAGATGCTTTATTTGAGTTCTCGCTACAATAGTATTAATGTATAACTAAAAACCACAGGCTACTTATTACTAACTTAACCTAATTTAATCTAGTGTGCAATATAAACTGGGTAAAAAAATTATATATTGTATTCAAAATTTATGCATTTGTACAATCAATCAATATCCGAAACGAAAAGGAATGATGGCCCATACACTAGAACGCAGTAGGAAAATTGTGAAAGCACAAGTACCTCACACAACAGAGTTCATATATGTAGACAAGGATTGTCTGCGTGGGTAAATAAGTTTTATGTTAGCATCAGCTTCTTGTATTGTAATTTTTTATTTGCGATTTATAGCTAAATGAGATGTCTAAAAACAATTCTAAACTTTTAGATTCTGCATTGACTGGTACAATATAATTGAATATCTGCAACCTAAGATCTGTCTTCAATTTATCGGTCTGTTTTTTGCTACCAAAAGTCTTCGTAGCAGACTTGCAGGATTTGTCAATACTGAGTGCTGACGAGCAAATCTAGCAATGTTATCTAGGTCATCATTTATATCTTGTATAGCATGTCAGTATTCATTTAAGTCGAAGGAATGGTATATTTAGGTATCATTCGCGGACATATATATACGACATTTACTAACACTGAGTTGCATATCCGATGTATACAATCTAAATAGAAGAGGTCCCAGTATAGAGCCCTGCGGGATGCCTCGTTTTATGTTCTCGCAAGATGAAGAATTACCATTTAAGATATACTTTTTTAATTTAACCAAATAATACTACAATAAAGCGTTCGCATAATTTATTCTACATTACTGATATTCTTTAGATTATAAAATATCTAATTTTGAGAATTTTTATATTAAAAATAATTATCTATTTTTCCACTTAGTTATTATAGATACAGGCAATTGCCATACGTAATGTAGACAAGAGAAATACAATAATATATGTATATACAATATTCGGCAATGAAGAGGGGACACGGTTATTTGAAAATGAATGAGAGGAAAGCAAGATAAAATGGAAGGCATTGTTCTTGTGGTCCAAATATTCTTTGTTAAGATCTTTAAATATTGATAAACGTACAGATCTCCCTAAATTTTATAAACTTGTTGCATATTTAAAAAGAATATCTCAAGGGAACGAGCGTAAGAAATCCAAGGTTTTAAAAATAAAGCATATTAACCATTTCATAATGAAATCTGATGATAAGATAAACTTATTATTGTTATTATGTAAGAAGGTTTGAGGTTAGAAGTGGGGCACGCGGAAGAACAGAGATGAATAGCTACAACTCTCAGAATAGACAAATACTCACTAAGGGTTGTGAAACCGTAGCTGATGATCAAATATTCCATTGTCTTTGTTTTGACAACTTTTTGAAAAAAATCATAGGTACATTAAAATAAATACCTAAGCGAAATCCGCCATTACTGTGTTAATAAATACTTAAGTTCTGGTATGTAATCCGAGTTTTTAATTTATTTCATTAACAGTAACAACTTTTTTCCGTAAATTTGTTGTCGAACACATATATGGTCAACAATTTTGATGTCTCTTCAAAACTTTCCATATTGTCTTTTAACGAATTTTGTAATATACTTATGCTGATATTGGACTCATCATAAAAGTGGTGATAACATGATAATAAGATGATAACTATCTATATTAAGTCAAATATCCTGCTCAGTAACTTCTATTATACTGCTTAAATTTTAAAACTCGTTCTTAACATTTGTTAGCGAAATTTTATAAAAGTCAATTTCGTTAATATAGCCACATAAAAACGTATCGGTTATCGAGTAAGCGTTGGATATTTCATGCCGAAAATTATAAAAGTAATTCCAGTCGAGTATAACAACGATTTCTTCTTTTTTAAAGCTGAACTCATCTCACTCGTGTTTACGAGCGGAGTACGTTTTCATTCTAAATTTTCCTTACTTTCCGATCTTATTTAAGCGCTCTGTTTTCTAATGGTGTTCATTTTTTGTTCCGCCGATTATTTCCTGTAGGATGAACTGCCGGCGCGCGGTGGTTTGTCTTCCTTGTAAGCAATCACCGGAACGATTCAATTTAATGATGTATAAGAAACATGGTAGACAGGAAAACGTCTACGGGAACATTTTCTAATAAAATTATTTTAAAAAAAGGAGTTATTTTAAAATTAGGAATGTATATATATATATATATATATATATATATATATACATCATTAAATTGAATCGTTCCGGTGATTGCTTACAAGGAAGACAAACCACCGCGCGCCGGCAGTTCATCCTACAGGAAATAATCGGCGGAACAAAAAATGAACACCATTAGAAAACAGAGCGCTTAAATAAGATCGGAAAGTAAGGAAAATTTAGAATGAAAACGTACTCCGCTCGTAAACACGAGTGAGATGAGTTCAGCTTTAAAAAAGAAGAAATCGTTGTTATACTCGACTGGAATTACTTTTATAATTTTCGGCATGAAATATCCAACGCTTACTCGATAACCGATACGTTTTTATGTGGCTATATTAACGAAATTGACTTTTATAAAATTTCGCTAACAAATGTTAAGAACGAGTTTTAAAATTTAAGCAGTATAATAGAAGTTACTGAGCAGGATATTTGACTTAATATAGATAGTTATCATCTTATTATCATGTTATCACCACTTTTATGATGAGTCCAATATCAGCATAAGTATATTACAAAATTCGTTAAAAGACAATATGGAAAGTTTTGAAGAGACATCAAAATTGTTGACCATATATGTGTTCGACAACAAATTTACGGAAAAAAGTTGTTACTGTTAATGAAATAAATTAAAAACTCGGATTACATACCAGAACTTAAGTATTTATTAACACAGTAATGGCGGATTTCGCTTAGGTATTTATTTTAATGTACCTATGATTTTTTTCAAAAAGTTGTCAAAACAAAGACAATGGAATATTTGATCATCAGCTACGGTTTCACAACCCTTAGTGAGTATTTGTCTATTCTGAGAGTTGTAGCTATTCATCTCTGTTCTTCCGCGTGCCCCACTTCTAACCTCAAACCTTCTTACATAATAACAATAATAAGTTTATCTTATCATCAGATTTCATTATGAAATGGTTAATATGCTTTATTTTTAAAACCTTGGATTTCTTACGCTCGTTCCCTTGAGATATTCTTTTTAAATATGCAACAAGTTTATAAAATTTAGGGAGATCTGTACGTTTATCAATATTTAAAGATCTTAACAAAGAATATTTGGACCACAAGAACAATGCCTTCCATTTTATCTTGCTTTCCTCTCATTCATTTTCAAATAACCGTGTCCCCTCTTCATTGCCGAATATTGTATATACATATATTATTGTATTTCTCTTGTCTACATTACGTATGGCAATTGCCTGTATCTATAATAACTAAGTGGAAAAATAGATAATTATTTTTAATATAAAAATTCTCAAAATTAGATATTTTATAATCTAAAGAATATCAGTAATGTAGAATAAATTATGCGAACGCTTTATTGTAGTATTATTTGGTTAAATTAAAAAAGTATATCTTAAATGGTAATTCTTCATCTTGCGAGAACATAAAACGAGGCATCCCGCAGGGCTCTATACTGGGACCTCTTCTATTTAGATTGTATACATCGGATATGCAACTCAGTGTTAGTAAATGTCGTATATATATGTCCGCGAATGATACCTAAATATACCATTCCTTCGACTTAAATGAATACTGACATGCTATACAAGATATAAATGATGACCTAGATAACATTGCTAGATTTGCTCGTCAGCACTCAGTATTGACAAATCCTGCAAGTCTGCTACGAAGACTTTTGGTAGCAAAAAACAGACCGATAAATTGAAGACAGATCTTAGGTTGCAGATATTCAATTATATTGTACCAGTCAATGCAGAATCTAAAAGTTTAGAATTGTTTTTAGACATCTCATTTAGCTATAAATCGCAAATAAAAAATTACAATACAAGAAGCTGATGCTAACATAAAACTTATTTACCCACGCAGACAATCCTTGTCTACATATATGAACTCTGTTGTGTGAGGTACTTGTGCTTTCACAATTTTCCTACTGCGTTCTAGTGTATGGGCCATCATTCCTTTTCGTTTCGGATATTGATTGATTGTACAAATGCATAAATTTTGAATACAATATATAATTTTTTTACCCAGTTTATATTGCACACTAGATTAAATTAGGTTAAGTTAGTAATAAGTAGCCTGTGGTTTTTAGTTATACATTAATACTATTGTAGCGAGAACTCAAATAAAGCATCTTATTATTATATTTTTTTTTCTTTATTATATTATTATTACTAGAGCACAGTGTGCGAGATCTAATTTTATTTATGGTATGTTTTAAAGGTTAAACATATTTCCAGAGCGTTATCCTTACACCTAACACCTTTGAAATTTAATTTTAGAAGAAGAAACCAATGCAAAACTAATATTCAAGTTCAGTCCCTGCATTGTGTATGGTGTGTCTGTGTATATTACGTAGTTCGCCATGAGTAGATCAGAACGTTGTCAACAACCCGTGGGAGCAGTAGCGGGACTACCCTCATTATCTCATCCCCACGTCACGAACCAAACACCCAAACGCCGTCAACATAATCATAAGAATGGGGTTTCTTTAAGCAAGAAGTCGTTTCATGTCAAGATGAATAATTTTTATATGCCTTGCTGCTACAGCTCGGAAACAAATTCTTTTTGATCATCTCACATTCTCGAGTTTATTGTAATCATTATATATGTTAGGCGCGAAGTCCCAAAAAAAAAATAAGTTCTTAAAATTTAGAAAATTGTCTTGCTCGGTACCACATAAGGATGTGCACGACGCATGTAATCAGAGTAAGTGTTCACAAAAAAAATAATACTAATAATAAGTTTACCACATATTTAATATATTATATTATATATATGGTTGCATTTGTATAGTAGTTTTATAATACTTACTTAAAATGAATTCAATCAAAAATCTTAATTGAAAACATGTATGCATAATGTATATAAATTTTATTCCGTTGAATGTTTTTAGAGACCACTCTCATCAGATTTTTAAGAAAAGAATTATATATGTAAATCTAAATTGAGTAGATAATTAAAACAGTGTCATAAGTATAAATGTTAGACTTGGACACAACATGAAAATTCGGTTAATACCCGAAAAAATGCTCAAAACTAGTAATGAGCAAATACAGTATTCAATATTCAATGCATCTTCGAAAAGGAGAAACAATGCGCTGCAAACGTAACGAAAGTTGACTGTAAGGAAACTGTAGCAATAACTTGCTCTATAAAAAAAAATACGTATGTTAAAAGTATTACTTATTCATTGCTGCAAGAACTGCTGCGATGGCATTATAATAGATGCATTTCGTGTGACGTCAGCGGTTGCCAAGCAAGAAATGCACGATACAAACAACTTGCATTATATCCTTAGGTTCACATACTACGTATTATTGTTTTGTTTTAATTAACAAGAAAGATGATGTGCTTCGCCCCCGATTGCAAAAATTATGGAGAGAAAGATTCGTGCAAGTTTTTTTTACATTTCCAAGCGAACTTAATCAGCGGCTACAGTAGATCAAATTAATTAGGTAAGAGGAAGGTTATTTTATGTTCACATGTTTAGTAAAATTTATAGATGTTTTAAAAAAATCTGATATCTTTCCATATGTTTAGGAGAGCTGATAGGGAGCCAAGTGATGGTTCACAAATATTAGCTGTCACCTTAAAGACGTCTTACCTTCTGGTATATTTTACTTGATTCCTAAAATTTAAAATTCGTTTCGGGCATATGGTTTAGTCAAGGTGCTGTGTTTGGTTTCTAACTTGTAGAATACGTCATGACTGGCATGTGCTGTGCATGCACAATTGCTACTGCATTTCTGGGGGCTACTTTCCCTCTATCAACGTTAGGAATTCACACCAAAATATAGCCACTAGCATCGATTCTGCTTGAAGACCTCTTTTGGAATTTCCTCGATTTTCATTAATATCTCTTAAACTGTTTATATTACATAACCATTTCGTTGAATATGACTACAGTTTATATGCGGACTACCATTACAACAACACGTATATTTTAAGGAATCAACTACATGATGATCACAAATTTTGGGTGGGGTGGCGAAAAACAATTTTTCGCCAGACCCCCTTTTGTCGAAAATCTAAATTCTGACGGTTGTTCTAGATTGTTCTAGGTTTGTTCTAAATTGTTCCACGGTATTACTAAAAATAAATTATAATCGGCTGAGCTAATACAAGAAAACGATTTTTCTCCAGCCCCTCTTTTTTCGAAAATCGAAATTCTGACGACTTTTCCATGTTGTTCGTTCCAAGTTTGTTCTAAATATTCCAAAGTATTTATAAGAAAAAATCATAATCGACTTTTCCATGTTGTTCGTTCCAAGTTTGTTCTAAATATTCCAAAGTATTTATAAGAAAAAATCATAATCGACTGAGATATTACAAAAGAAAAAAAAACAATTTTCGCCAGCCCCTCTTCTTTTTCAAGAATCGAAATCTGACGGCTGTTCGAGGTTGTTCTAGGTGTGTTCTAAATTTTTCCATTTCCAGTTTTACTTTCTTATACGTAGTATAAGGAAGTATTGTGATGATGAAAATTTTCGACCTCGAGATTTTTGCAGATGTCCACGTTTCGAGGTCCCCTGATACCAAAAAAGTGGTTTTTAAAAAATGTCTGTGTGTGTGTGTGTCTGTCTGTCTGTCTGTCTGTGACCACGATAGCGGTCAAACCGCAACAGATATCAATTCCAAATTTTGTATTTACGAATATAATCTCCCTCTTGAGAACTGATTAGATTTTGAGCAAAATCGGCAGACCGGATGAAAAAATCGAAATTTGCAAATATTTCGTCAATTACTAAGTTTAAACAAATTTATAAAGAATTCAAATATACTCAAAATTAAATTTGAAAAAAATTGTGTTAATAAAGTTTTTCGAAATCCCTACCGGAAGTAGGTCTTTTACTCTTATCGAAAATCAGTTTTTTGCGAATATCTCGCAAGTCATGCTTTCTAGGCAGGTACATTACAAGTATAAAAGTATTTAGAACGTACTTTTAAATATCTTTTGTATAAAAAAAATTTCAAAATTCGGACCGGAAGTATCACTTTTACTCTTACCGAATGACGATTTTTTGGAAATATGTCGTTAATTATGCATTCTATATATATTTATGAAGAGGGCAAAAGTATTTAGAGTTGGATATGGAATATTTTTTGTATAAATGAAATTTCAAAATTCGGACCGGAAGTAAGACTTTCATACATATAAGGAAGTCGTGTGGTGGCCACACCTCATTTTTTTACTTATACGTAACGGGGGCTACAAAACACTTAATCGGGTATAATTATAAATGCGTTAAATAGTTATTGTAGTAGTGAATTAGTTAAATACAGTCAGTTCAGTAAAATATCTACTTACCACTGTGATAAATGTACCTACTGATATCAGTAAAAATTGTAGAAGTAGCTTGTACTTGTAGTTGTATCTTGAAAATTTCCAAGACTTAGACAATACTTCTGTTTACACTATTATCAGAAATAAATTATATTCCTAGAATATGTATATAGTATCTAAACAAACTTTATTTGCACACAAAAGTAGATAAACTAGCCAATACTGAAGATGATTGTATACCAACTATAGGTATATTTTATATAATTTACTTCAAAAATACTAATAATTCTTGATCTACAGATATACGGAATTCTGTGAAGAAATTACAAAGCTATATAGATATCTAGTATAAACAGTATAACCTTTTAACTTATTAATAAATCAAGCTTTCGATTGCCGTAAAAATTATTAAAAGAAATATATAAACAAGCTGATAAATGTTATGTAAACAAAAAATCATGCGATTCTCAGGATGTTCTTAAATGTTTTTTTGTGCATGTTTTAAATCAGTATACCTTCGAATTAATTATTTTGGAATCAAGTTTTTAAAAGCTTAATTCCCTATAATAGCGACTGTGATAACGATGAAATAAATTGTACCGCTGTATTTTATTTTGTTAAATCAAGTTCGAGTTTTTGTCAATACGAACCGCCACTTAATTTTACAGCACAGTTAATTTACACCTCGCCACCAAAATGATAACTAAACGCTGACATTATAGTCTAAGTATTACAGCTCATAATTACACTCTAGCTATACGAAACCAGTTATAGTCTGTCTATCGATATAACGATTCGACCTTTCAGAATTTAAGAAAATTATAGGGGACTATTCACTACCTCTTGCCGCAGGTACCGAGAAAACTTGTAAATGAAGTAACGGACCGTATTAAGAGAAATCGGATTTTCTGAAGTAAAGAAGTAATTATGTTTCGTGTAATATAATGCAGCATTTACAATTTAAACTTTATTATTCTAAAGGTAACAATTCTAATTTAACAGATAATATATACCCTTAAAGAACATTGTAAAGGTATTTTAAATATTAACATCCCTTTAACTCACGTGTGTTAGAAACCAACGACATATTTCTTAAAACTGTTTATTCTAAGTGTATATCTAAGCTAAGCACTATTTTGATAAGAAATGTTTATAAGGCTTGTGGCGTCGTTTTTGTGTTGTCGCCAAAGTTATGTATATGTCGCCGTCTGCTTCGTTCTGATGTGTATGGGAATTCGAATAACTACGATACATGGGCAGAGGAGAAAAGGGAGCATATGGATCCCAGAGAAAGCGAAATCCGATGAAAGAGGAAGTCGACTGGAGACCTTCGAAGACATCGATCACCGGCGTATTAGCCCGGTTTAAATAGACCATTAAAAGTAATATAAGATTCACTAATTAATAAGTATCTCGACTCGCATATAGTGGTCGACAAGGTATCAGAAATAATAAAAAAAGGTTCTTTATTTACATAAAAAAGTCGACTGCCAACTAAGTATTATATGTGTAAATTTTAACACATCTTCCTATAAAAAGTTATTATTGTGCGAATAGCAGTTAAAGAAGTTACGCTGCTTCTACCATCGGAGAAGGACTCCCACAAAGCACACCGACAACAGGAAGACCTTCTTCAGTGAAAGAAGGAGAAAAATATATGAAAAGTATTTAAAAATATTATTGTACGAGTGCCAGATAAACATTACCTTAATATAGAGACGTAATTACATATTTAATAGTTGTCTTAAATACGATAATGTATCGGCATTTTTAAATTATTTGCCAATATCGTTTTAAAAAATATCATTTGCGTTGCAGATATATATACAGATTAAATCTAAACATAGTTTGTTTTTCTATTAAGGCCTGCGTTGTTAGTATTGATATAAATACTGAAAGGGGGTAGAAAGCAAACAATGCATGACATATTATTTCGTAGAAGTGATAATAGTTAAATAAATCACAACGAATATTTCAGTATTAAATGCGCTCTAAAATTATTTTATTAATGTGTCTGTTCTAATTAAAATTGATATTATTTTGTGTATGTCTTTTTTGTGTTCGTATTAATATATGCAAAAATCAAATGTTATTTAAATTAATACAACTTTGTTTTATTTAATTATGCCAATTAATGCCCGAAGATTATTTTTTGTTGATATCTCTTGACCTGGATCATCCTGGGAATATGAGCAAGCAAGGTAAAACGATTCAATCAATTTTTTTTATTTTATTTAAAAAATATTAAAATATAAAGGGCATTATTGAGGGTTTCTTTATAATGTGGCTTTACAAACGTGGAGCCGTTACTAATTTAAAGGGTTCCTTTTCAATATGGCGCCCAACGTGGGGCCATTACAATACGTCATAGCAATTTTTGGAGCCGTTACATATATTTAGAGGCGTTTCGTTTCAAGTGAAAGTAGTGATGCGATAGTAGACGATGTTGATATTGCAAGAAATCATTGGAATACTGAAACACTGCAGATAATTCGGAATGTATACAATAATTTAGAGTAAGATTTATGGGACTAAAACATAGATAATTGTTAGAACATCGAAATTAACAGAAGTGTCTTACGGGACAATCCAAAAAATCGTTCAGAATGGTTTATGTAAAAGAAAAACGAGGAAGGACGAGGGACAATCGAAGAAAATAAGTATGTGTGTTTTTTTTAACAATAAAGGCCGGTAACATACAGAAAATTTCTTATTAAATATTATCTATTGGCTTTACCAGACTATGTTTATGTTCAAAAATATTTAAAAATATGGCATTACCCTTTGTTATCTTATTATTAAATAATTTATATGCCTATTTTTTTAATGTAATAAATGAAATAAATTGTATTTCATCCACCCGATGAAACCACAGTGTGGCGAAACATATGTAGTGTTTGAACATTATAATTTGTTGATACCAAACAATTGTGTTTTATTATATATGTATATATAATGGAGTTTCAACATGCATCTCCTTCGTCGATTATTAATTCGTAGTAAATTCATTTGTGTATTACTATATTAATTATTATATATATTATATTACACATACTTGTCTATTTTAAGAAAGATAATTATTATTAGCAAGGGCCTTTTCCAAAAAATGTGATTTTTTTCCCAACATTTATGATTTCTCATAAGTTTAAAGGCGCACGTGGGCCTCACATATAAAGTATCACTCCACCATATAACGTGATAAATTAAACGTAAATGAAAGATGAAAATATACATATTTAGCTTTTCCCGAGATGAATATATTCGAAACAAAAATAAAAATGAAACGAATATGAAATAAAATAAAAGGGAAATTTAAATTTTTTCTCTCACGCTTTAGGGGATTGTCTTAAAAAGGGATTTGTTAGATTTTATTTCGGTTGAATGTGACAAGGCGACAAGTAAAACATTTTAGTTGTGAAATTTTTATAAAGTGTCATTTAAAATATTTATAAATGATGCCTATACATACGCACTTAGATATAACATATAGGAGTTGTAATTTTTAAATAATAAAATAAAAACACAAAATACTTTTTCCACACCCAATTTACATAAGTGACAAAGTTTCTCCAAGAAACAGTTTATGTATTAGCAAAATGAAGTAAATGGCTTTATCATGCAATGAAATATTAGTTATCAAATCCTTTACATATTTTGATTGGCGGAGAAAAGAGCCAAGTGTATTCTGTTGCTGCAAGTTTTCACCTACGGTTGTCACTTTAAAAATTAGGACCGTTTATATGCCTCCCAGATTTTTTTGACCCCAACTTGAAGATTTATATAGTGAAAGATTTAAATTTGCAAGTTCTAATAGAAAAGATCGAAATAGTACCTCAGGCAAGTATATTAGAAACACATATAAAGGCTTTTAATATCGATTTTAAAAACCGTAGGAATGGAAGAATATTTTTGTAGGAAATTATGGCACCCATTAAATTGAAAAGCTTGATTTTGGCAAGGAATTTGGCAATCTTAATGTTCTCAAGAATACCTTAACTCAATGGGATACAGGAGAATGAAATTATTATAATAAATAATTTGAAAATTATAAAAGGTTATCGAATAAATATATTATCAATGCGGTTGGTATTTTTTAGGTTTGGTGTTGTACATACGAGGGAGTACACAAAAGAAACCGAACTTATTTTTTTTATATATGTTTATTTAATTTTTAAGCAAGAAACCTTCAATACCCTTCAAAGTACTCACCACTGGCACTAATACACTTGTGCAATCTTTTATTCCATTACTCAAAATATTTTTTAATTTGGTATTCTGTGATGCCTGACAACGCCTCCGTCGTTTTTTTTGTTCACCTCAGCAACGTCGACATGTCTCTCTTCATATAGGAAATACAGAAAAAGTCGCAGGGAGTAAGGTCGGGACCACAAAAGTCATGCCATTTTTGTCAAAAATTGGTGCACAGATAGAGATGTCTGGGCGGGGGCGTTATCGTGGTGGAAATATCAATCCAACTGCCATAAATCAAGGTCTCCTCCGCCGCAAATTGTTGTGAATTTTTTTCAAAATTTCCAGGTAGAAAGCCTGACTAACTGTCGGACCATGTGAAACAAACACTGAACTGATAATTCCGCTCACATCGAAAAAAAACCAATTAGGCATTGTTTTGACGTTTGATTTCCCTTAGGAGGCTTTTTTTAGGACGAGGTGAACTTGAAGTCTTCCAGTGGCTTGATTGTTGCTTGATTTCAAAGCACAGTATGCTCCCACGAGACCTTGTTTTTCTTCAGCAGTCAACAGTCAAAGCACGAATTTGGCATCCACCCTTTTCATTCTCAAATCATCGCTTCACTAAACGGTACTCCGAGTCACTTCAACTTCTTCAATAGTTTTTTTTCAATATTTTCATTGGTTTGGGTCCTGAAAATACGACTAACTTACAAATTTTTTTGTGTCTACAATGGTTTTGTAGCTGACACTTCTCATATTACTTCTGGTGTACCACAGGGATCCAATCTCGGGCCGCTTCTATTAGTATTGTTTATGAATGATCTTGTGGAGAAAGTAGAAGCTTTAGTTTAATTTGCTTGGTTATATACTTGGAAACTATCACCGCTATATTTTGACTACACTGTAAACTTTATTAGTACTTCCAGAAGTGATGGTATCCGTCACTTAGGTGTTTATTTTGAGTCTTCTTATAATACGAAGAAACTTACTTGGGGCGGAATAAAACCCAATCTCTGTCGATCAAATGCCTTAGCCACATCGGTATTATGACCACAACTTCATGGTTAGGACAGACAAGTCAATATGCCCAGCAACACAACAACGACGGCACGCACATAACACACTTCCACCCTTACAGAAATTGGTAACCGAGAAATTTTTATCGCATCGAACAACTGAATAATCCTCCGGGAAAAAATCTACACAAGAGACACCAGAAACAAACCTTGTTTCAGTCAGTGCAATGAAATTATGCTAGCACTCACCTTACACTTAATTCACCTCACATTCCAGCAGTAAAACAAAGCATTAAAACTGCTAGGCTTCACTAGTTTTTTCGAGAATCTCCATTGGTAATTATTGTCCCACCCACATACTTTATCTTGTAATCCACGTCACCGTTGCCAATGCGAGCTTTTAAGGTTTCTTTATATTTCCGTAGCAACTTTAGCTGTAGTGTTTCATCTTGCTTAATATATACACTTTTGAAAACATGGGTATTCTTCTATTTCATTTTCTCCCTTAATTTTACCACGAAAGAGCTGTCATATTTAACTTGAATTGGTCAAAGTTTTTCACTACCCTATTTGCCCAGATGATCGACAGCAACAAATCCAATATCAAAGCCTCAGTCGGTTTAATAGTACCAAATCTTCTACTAATTGCTTTTTTGTCCATTTTCTAATCAGCCTCCTCAACACCAAAGATGTTTCAAATTGTTTTCCTTTTCAACCCGTTGCATGGTTTCGCAAACAAAATTCTCAAAAAATTGGGGTGGAAGTTCATTAAGATGAAATTCTAGTTTTGTTAAGCGCTCCTCAATACTCTTCAACATTGATTTTAACTCAGAAAACTTATCAACAGTAAGATTACAGGCAATGCAACAGAATTTCAATCCATTGGCGTCATTAGTTCATTCACATTTTTTACAAAGATCACATTATAGTGTTAAATTTTCATCTTCTTTGTTGCTAATTTTACAGTGATTAAGAGGCATTGTAAAATGAAGTCGTGAAATACTTTACAAGCAATAATTATACTTTATAGCTTAAGTCTTTGAGCTAGCGACGCAATTGAAACACACAAACTAAGAAATATTTGTATATCTTCTAATTATGTGATAAAAAGTTTTGTATAGCAACCATCCTAATAATTTAGAAAGTAAAATTTAAAACTGATTGTTTAATTTATTTTAATTTTAAATCTATATTTTCAACGAAATGTATTAAGCAATTAGTATTCTTTCTTAATAGCATATTAATCAGCATTAAAGAGATACTAATTTTCGCAATTCATAGCATCAATAATAAATGAGATCGCAATGGGGCGCACTTAAGTTGAAGCAGCCTGTATGTTACGCTGAGGGTAAGGTATTTCCATAATTTTATATTAGTCCTATAAATATTATATAATGAATACTGGATCGTAAAGAATCACTCCTATATTCAAGGCATTTATTGAAGTAAAATTACGGACATCCTTACGTGGAAGTATGGACATCGGAAGCCATAATTTTTTATCGTCGAAACTTGCAAAGTATAAAGTGTAATACATTTTAAAGTAATTCCTGGATCATATATAAATTTCAACTTTTATTAAAACATTAAATATTTAAATTGATTTGCTTGCAAATAATTTGCCGTAGCGGACGTCTCTCTTATCCCGTTTTTTTCCTCCTTCGACTTGGAATTAAATTTCGACAGGACTTAACGACAAATTTCGATAATAAATAAATTACGGCCGTCCAAAACTTTTCCATTGAGTTCAAGTATTGAATTAATATTTGAAGCACCTCTATTTTTTTTTCTGCTCTGTCGACACGTTATAACTTTCGGGAACTTCCAAAACAATTCTTAAACGGTATAATTTACCGTTTGCTATCATTATTTAAATATAAAACCTCCAACTTGTGGGAGAATTTTATCATTGAGCGGTGTTAAATTAGTAAGTTATTTGCTCTATAAATAACGCCCGCCATATTTCAATAGAGAGAAATTACTTAATAATCTCATTATGATTAATTATTTAAACGAGGGTAGACTCTTTGTACAGGATCAGGATAATCTTCGTATGCCAGGATGAATCCATTTGCTTTTTTGAATTTCTCATTACACATTACAATGAAATCATGTACTCAGTATTTTATAATCGTTTTATAAAAATATAAGACATATATCGAACATAAAAATCTTCAATTTTAAAGCAAGATTATAAAGAAAATATAGCAGATATTAGATCAGTACGCTAAATGTACTGGTAAAATGAAAAGTCGTATTTAACAAAATCTTACCATTTTGATGTAGCCGTTAATGTTGCACTAGTAGCAGTATAAATTTGTTCCACACAATTACGTATAACCTATCAATTATTAAATTTTTATTTTGATATCATTTATCTCTTTTGAAAGCTCATTAAAACCTACCTCTAATAAATCTAATTTGCTCGCTTACGAATCTACTTTTATTTGCTTCATTTTCCCTATTTAATACATTTTAAGTTTTCATTAATATCTATAATACTCACAATACTATTTCCTCAATTTTCGACTTTTTATTAAATCTATCCTCTGTTTCATTTATATTGTTATATCTTGGTTTATATCATGTTTTTAGTAATACAACACTTTACATAAGCCATCTTGATTAACATCTTCTCTAGTACCAACCCTTATACACATATGCAACTACGAGATAGGCGCCATAAATTCTCGCCCTGACCGGCTTATATAGGTTCAAACGTGTTCAAATTCCGTCACGTTATGCATGCACATACGCGAGGTGTACACTGTAAATATGACGGTTCAAAGTCTAGTAGTTTTTAGTAACCAGCCAACCAACGTGACTAGCACACGAAAATGTCTGAAGTAACGAAAATTAAGTACCGCGCGGTCATTAAAATTTTAGCAGAAGAAGGGCCTTATCACATTACATAACGTTTAGACGGCGTTTATGGTGATTAATCTCCTTCGTATTCAACTGTATATAAGAGGGCGTTCCATTTGGGACAAGAATCCCTGGAAGATGCTGATGGGTCGGGTCGACCAATTGAAGTGACAACGTCTTACCAAATTTCAATTATTGAACATTTAGTGCTAGAAGATCGCCGTTTGAAAGTGAAGGAATTAGCAGTGATAACAAACATTTCCTTAACAAGTTTTCGCCGAATGCCCCATGACCATTTGGGTATGAATAAAATTAGTGCTAGATGAGCACCGCGACTTCTTTCTGCTCTCCAACGTGGACGTCGAGCCGAATGTGCGCAGTCGTATCTAAACATGTGTGGAGACGACCGAAAACCGATTTTGGAGTCCATTGTCATAGGGGATGAAACAGTGGTTCTGTTTTACGATCCTCTATCAAAAAGGCATGGAATGGCGGCGACCTGATAAACCTCGTCCCAGAAAGGCGAAAGTCGTTCAATCAACAAAAAAGGTGATGGCCACAAAACTATGGGATTGTGAGGGCATTTTGGTAATTGACTTTAAAGAACGCAATACAAGTGTAAACGGCACATATTACGCGTTTTTATTGCATAAATTAAAGGACAGTATTCGTGCAAAACGTCGTGGAAAATTGACAAAAGGTGTGCGATTATTGCACGACAATGCTCCCGTCCATACTGCCGCCATTTCACAAGCGGCCATCCGCGAATGCGGCTTTCAAGAATTGGAACATCCACCGTATAGTCCGGATATGGCTCCTTGTGATTTTTTTTTGTTTTATAATTTAAAAAGAAGATCTTATGGGACGTAGTTTTAAGGACGACAGTGAGTTGCAAGCAGCTGTTATAGAACATTTTGACGGAAAAACTTCAGATTATTTTTGCAAGAGTTTCGAATTATTTATTGATCGTTGTAATAAATGTATATAAGTTAGGGGGATTACGTTGACAAATAAAAATTCTTATATTGTTCCAAGTTTCTTTTTTGTATATCAGGCTCAGAATTTATGGCGCCTACCTCGTACATATAACGGGTGATTTTTTAAGAGCTTTCGGAATTGATTTAAAAAAACACATAACATTTTGAGAAATTTATGATATCTTTATTTGAGTCGATAGACCGATCTATATAATTCAATGTTTAAAGATGATTTCATGTAAATGTTGACCGCGGCTACGCCTCAAATGGTTCATACGCTGGGTCCAATTTTGGCAAACTCTCTCCAACATATCGGCCGGTATCTCACGAATAAATTCTTCAATATTAGCTTCCAGTGCGTCAACCGTTGCAGGCTTGTCCCTATAAACATGAGCCTTAACATAGCCTCACAAAAAATAGTCTAAAGGCGTTAAATCGCACGATCTAGGTGGCCAATTGACCGGCCCCAAACGTGAAATAAACTGTTCACCGAACTCGCCTCTCAATTGGGCCATTGTTTCGCGTGCTATGTGGTATGTGGCACCGTCTTGTTGAAACCACATGTCAGCCAAGTCCAGCTCTTCCATTTTGGGCAAAAAAAATTGTAATCATCGCACGGTAGCGCTCGCCATTCACAGTAACGTTCCTGCCTTCGTCGTCTTTGAAAAAGTACGGTCCATTGATGCCACCGGCACATAATCCACACCGAATAGTGCATTTTCGGGATGCATTGGCAATTCTTGCAATGCTTCTGGCTGCTCTTCACACCAAATACAGCAATTTTGCTTGTTCACGTGTCCATTCAACCAGAAATGAGCTTCGTCGCTGAACACAATTTTCCGATAAAAAAGTGGATCTTCATCCACCTTTGCCAGCGCCCCTTCACCAAAAGTTAGCCGTTGCGGTAGGTCGTGTGGCTTCAATTCTTGCAGCAGCTGTATTTTAAAAGGTTTGACAGCCAAATCCTGTCGCAAAATTTTTCACGTAGTGGAGTAACAGAGGCCCAATTGCTGCGAACAGCGCCGAATCGATAATTGACGGTCATCAATAACACTGGCGGATACAGCTGCGATATTTTCCTCTGTCCGCACTCTACGTATGCGTGTTGGTGGTTTAATGTCCAATAATGAAAATTTTGTGCGAAATTTAGTCACAAGATTCCGAATAGCCGCCTTAAAAGGTCGCCCAAACTGACCATAAAATGGAAAAAGTGCACGATGCACTTTCTTAACCGAGCATGAATTTTGCTAATAAAATTCAATAATCTGCAAGCGTTGTTCGTTTGTAAGCCGATTCATGGTTTAATTATAGACCAAACTGAACATGTTTGACAGTAACATGTTACACGAAAACAGCTGAGCTGCCAAAAAGAAAGTTGCTAAAAAATCACCCATTATAACATCTCCCATCCTTTTATTTATTGTCCTAATAACTAATACATTACATAGTCGTGGAACCTTGAGGGTAACTTTGAAACTCTCTTTCATCCTTTAGTTGCAATAGGTGATCTTAAGTAATTATCACCTTCATTACTATGTATAACAGTTTCTTTATTCTCATGCTCCCTTTCGATTGTATTAGTATCTTCCATTACAACGCTTTTAAAACTAGGGATGTTTAAAGATCTCAAGTGATTAGAATTTCTTCTTAACCCTTTCGGCCCTAATGGTGGCAAATGCCACCATCAAATTTAAGGCCTACGTACCTGTTAACTGTTTTATTTAGTTCGACATTCATGGACTAGGTGGCATCACTTATACATGTAGTTTCGATTTCTGTGCCCAGAAGTTTTATTTCAGAAGTGTTCTCTATGGTTTATACAGATATTCAAGATGGATGCTGACATAAGTGATTCTTGTGCTGGTAGGTGTTACAAAATCAGTAAATATTATTGCAATCATTGCTCTGTTTATAAATGTATTTTAGCAGATAGTATCATAAGGTTGCCAAAGTTCCTTAGATTACAATATTTGTTCAAAATTTATTATTGCCATTGATTTATTGAACCCTAAAAAAGTGTGTACGCAAATGCCACCGCCAGGCTTCAATGCTAGTTCTTGATATGATGTTTCTTTCAGATTTGGAAATACCGACGATTAGATTTTACGGTAATTCAAACCAGATCCCACTGAACAAAACTTTGTACAATATCCCAACTAGATGAATCAGACATTGAAAATTTTGACAATGATTGTTCATTTGAAGATGATGATTATAACCCAGAAAATAGTGACGAAATCGAGACTGAGTCTGCATCTGAAGATGAAAGTGATGAAGAAAATATACCTCCAAATATTTATTGCAAAGAAAGAAAAAGTGACAATAAAAAAAGACTAGCTGCAAGCTGGAAAAGAACAGAATTTATACCACCACTATTGACTAGTTTTCAGCAATCTGACAGCTCTATAACTGATGATGAGCCGGAATCACCTTATGTTATATTTTCTAAATATTTCCCTCGTCTTATTTTTTCCGAATTAGCTGAGAAAACAAACATGTATTCATTGTCAACTAATGGCAAGTCAGTAAATACAAATAAATACGAAATTAGAAAACTGGTAGCTTTGCATATCATAATGGGCGTACTAAATTACCCTAGACTAAGACTCTATTGGAAATCATCTACTCAAATTGCTCTTGTTAGAGACATTGGGATTACAAGAAACCGGTTAGAAAGTTTGAGAAATAATTTACATATTACTGATGGAAATGATCCACATCAGGTGCAACAACACGATCGACTATGGAAAGTCCGTCCACTTATTCAAGCATTTGAATCCAGTTGTGAAGAACTGGCCCTAGAAGAGAACCTATGTATCGATGAATCCATGATCCCTTTCAAGGGACAACTCAATATAAAGCAATACATCAGAGGAAAGCCCACACCCTGGGGCATAAAAGTATTCATGCTATGCGGTGAGTCAGGCATAATATACCGCTCTTTGGTTTACCAAGGCTCCACCACACTCACTGAAGAAACTAAAACGAGCAGTCCCAGCATTACATGTTCTCTAGTTCTTCATTTAGCAGCTAGAATTCCTGAAAATTCAGGTCATAAACTTTTTTTTGATAACTATTTCAATTCTATATCTCTTTTAGAAGAATTGTACAAAAAAGGGATATATGCAGTTGGAACAATACGTGCCAACAGGCTTGAAAAATGTCCCATAAAAACCGAAAAACAAATGAAAATAATGGGTCGAGGGTCCTGTGATTACGTAGTGCCCGACAACAATATAGTAATTGTGAGGTGGTTTGATAATAAACCAGTGACTTTGGCTTCGAATTTTATCGCTGTTAGCCCAAGAGATGAAGCAAAAAGGTGGGACAAGAAAGAAAAAAAATACGTACAGATAGAGCGTCCGGCAATCGTTAGAATGTACAATGCATCTATGGGAGGTGTAGATAAGTGTGACTTTTTGCTTTCTTTATACAGAACTTTCATTAGATCGAAAAAGTGGACACTCAGAGTTATGTTTCATTATTTCAATCTTGCTGTATGTAACTCATGGCTGGAATATAGGAAACAGGCTAATGCAATAGGTTTGCCGAAGGAAAACACAAAAGATTTGCTAGAATTTACGCTAGATGTTGCTGAAGCACTTCCTTTTGCAGGAATCCCCACTACCCAAACCCCAAAAAGAGGTAGGCCTTCAACAGAAAATTCCCCGCTTTTGCTACCTAAGAAGCTTCATGTTGCGAAAGCACGAGTTTCAGACATCAGATATGACAATTGTGGACACTGGCCAGTGCCAACAGTAGGTCACGAGCAAAGATGTAAATTAGAAAACTGTAGTGGCAGGTTAAGAACAGCTTGTGAAAAATGTAATATTTATTTATGTCTTAGTAAACAAAGAAACTGGTTTAAAAAATACCACATAAAACAATAAATTATATTGATTCAAATTGCACGTCCTGTTTTCCTCCTAGACCAAATGGTGGCATTTTCCACCAAGTTCTAATTTTTTTTATAGCGAAGCTATATGTATAAAATGTCGTTTATATGTTCTTAACAACATATGTAAGTAGTAGCAACCACCAAAAAAATTTTTCATTAGCTTTTAAAAATTCAGGGCTGAAAGGGTTAACATTCTCTTACTACATACGACCTCGGTTCTTTACACTTCCTAATAATTTGGGCAAGTTTCCCCTCCTTATTATGTCTCATTGTAACGTTTTGACATGGCTTAAAAGCTCTTCATTCATTCATTGTTTTTTTCCTTTGTGCTGTCATTATCGTTAACCTTCGGTATTAGAGACTGCTTCACTACTGGTATTCTTGTACGTAACTTTCTATTCATTAATATTTCAGTTGATGATAACCAGTTATAGGAGTACTCCTATAGTCAAGCAGTCCCATATTTACATCTGAACTTTTCCTGATCCTCATCGCCAGTGACCTAAAAGGCATATTGTCGGCTACTATAGTCTCAGGTATTTCATGAGTACTATATATGATTTTAAAATGTTTTATTGATTCTTCAGATGTTTTATTATTCAATATTACTATTTCTAACCATTTAGAGTAGTCTTTTATTACTAAATAATCCTTTCCACCTATTGTACATATAATAAACCTACAGAATAACAATTCAGGTATCGAATGATATAACAATGGTTGTTGCACTTAATTTCTCCCACACTTCTCACAAACTTTATATTTCGTTATGAAGCTTAGTTGTTTGAGACTCATAACCAAAGTGTTATCAATTTGATTTTATTCTTGCATATGTAATTCTTTTGAATGAAGTTTAGTGGACAGTCATTAGTTTGCAAAATACTCTTGATGTTATTTAATATATCTTTTCTGAATTTTGCACTTGTTAATCTGATTGCTCTGTCAACTAAAGCTGTAACTACAAGCTTTAGTTGACAGAGCAATCAGATTAACAAGTGCAAGTCATTAGTTTGCAAAATACTCTTGATGTTATTTAATATATCTTTTCTGAATTTTGCACTTGTTAATCTGATTGCTCTGTCAACTAAAGCTTGTAGTTACAGCTTTAGAAAAGATATATTAAATAACATCAAGAGTATTTTGCAAACTAATGACTATCCACTAAACTTCATTCAAAAGATAATAAAACACAGACTACACAACTTCTATAACCAAAACAAACACAAATAGGAAGGTAAAACTCAATCTAACATAAACAAATACGTCTGTCTGCCCTATATTCGAGGTTTAACTGACAAATTAAACAAAAGTTTAGCTCCATACAACGTAAGAGTAGCTCACAGAAACCATAATAAAATAAAACATTTGTTTACTAAAACCAGAAACAAAGTACCAATTACGCAAGAAACGCATGTTGTATATAAAGTTCCTTGTGCTAATTGTAATGGTGTGTACATTGGCCAAACACAACAACATATAGCAGAAAGATTAAAGGGTCATAAATACGCTAACAATGTTACGTCATTAAAAAAACATTGTAACACCACGGAGCATGGTTTTAATTTTGATAAAACATGTTTTTTAAGCAAAGCACAAAATACTAAAGTGCGAACCGTGTTAGAAATGATACATATAAAAAAGTAAGAACATGCTATGAATGATCGAACAGAGATCAAGGGACTATCCGACATTTATTTTAGAATTATTTGATTAATGTATTAATATAATAAGTTAAAAACAGCTTATTTTAAGTAATCCTTGTATATACGAATAAATATTCTGTGTGCGTTATTTTTGCCTGGTTTTTCTTTTGGTTATATTTTTAACACAAATGCAGATGCTAGAGTTTCTCTGTTCAAGGTTTAATACAAAAATAACAATGACCACTAATAGAATTTAGAATAAACTAATTTTTAAATTACAAAACAATACTAACAAGGAAACAAAAGAGACAACTGGAGGTAATAATGGCGAAGAGAAAAAGAAATAAGACTAAAAGACGTTTATTAATGTGAAAATAAACAAAACTAAATGTAAGTTGATTTTATATGTACATATATGTTCATCGATCATACAATGTTTATATGTTACATGTATAGTTTGTTTTTTATAAATTTATTTGTACAGAGTGTTTTATACAAACTATTGATAAACAAAGCAAAATTAATGATAAGTCAGTAGATCTAATTTTAATTATGTGTAAAGCTATAGTAAAAAATTTTTAATTTATCCTTTTTCTAAAAAATTACAGATGTCTGTGGAAAACATGAATAAAATGTTGAAACGTTACAGTCAATTATAGTTTTATTAGTATCATGCCACTATTCCCAAAGAAAATATCTGTTGTATTATTGAATTTACGGCAAAGAAAAAACCAATTGTAATTATATATATATATGTATATATGTATAAATACCATCAGGATGACGACATCGCCGCGAGAAAGACATTGTCAACCCGCGTGCTTCACCGAACCAAGAAAAAGTAAATCATAAAAGGAATTATTGCGGAAACATAAAAAAAAGAAACAGAAGAATATCGCGTAAATTCCGCTGTAGAGCAACCGTGGACACGTGTTACCAGGAAGAAGCTGCAAATGGCGGTTTATTACACTGGTATTAAGATTAGTATGTCTTAATATGTTACCTTTGGGCTACTTTTATTTAACCTTATGTTTATTCTTTGTTGGCATCCTTGAATAATCCCTATATATTAATTAACGTTAATGTAGTGAAGATATCAAAAAAAATATTTACGTTACAGTAAGCCCGACAACATTTCTCTTTGTAACTCTTAAACATTTGAAAATAGGCATATCCAGATATAAATTTATTATGAAAGAATCTCTATACCAAGATCTTCTGTAATATTTTAAATTTTTGAAATGTTATGCTAAATCAGCCTATATAAACACGTGACAATACTTTTAACTGAAGTTAGCTGGAATAATTTGCGAACTAGGGAAGAACCCCCTTACTCAATTTTCATGAAAATGCTACTCATTTTATTGATTAATTTATCCCTGTGAAATGTGGGTGAAGTCAGAAAATAAAATATTTTAAGTTGTAGGAGTCGTTAACTAAATTTAAATTTCGGCCTCTGTTTTATAAAACACATAAAATCTCACCCACGTTTGCCCCCATACATAATAAATTAATTTACTGTTTCGGTTTAAAATGCGCACAGGATTTAATATCTTACCTGAAATTTATATTCTAAGGCTATTTGGATTTTGCCAAAAAGAAACATAAACCGACTATGTGTTCACGTATCTAATTATTTAAATATTAGCATAACAACAATTAGCAGTATATATACGTGTATCTCTTAACCGAAAATGAGACTCATGGGAGTATTCAACGTATAATCCTTATATAAATTAACGCGCGCGTTAACTAATTCACTTTATACCAATTTGCAGTCATAACAAAAACTGATTGCTTCACCAAAGACGTGCTAAATTGATTATCTAAAAGAATAGTAGTAAGTTTAAAGTTTAATATTAACATACCACTTAAATTTTGATTTGTCTAAGTTAATTTGTATTTAGAATGTTTAGAAAAAAAAATAATAATTTATTTTAAATTTAGAATGTCGCATTACTTATTTCATTTATTTTGTGTCAGTTTCCTGGACATATCGCATCATCTTCCAGTGATACCCTATAGTTGTGTGTAGTTGTGGTAGATTTCTATGTTATCTTTGTACTTCTCTAATTAGTTGCCTTATTGCTCAGTATTTGATTCTAAATGTATTTCACTAATTTTTAAATATCGTACATTCTTTGATCTTCAATTCCTTTGTGTTCTTTATTTTTAATTCATCTTATCATTCCTGTCCGTCCCATTGGCAATTGCACGCACGCATCACCTTAGTGCTTCTAGTGGGACAGTGTTTAAGTTCCACTTTGTCTTGCCGTTGTCGTAAACACTGATTTCACGTGCCGCTGATTCTTCGATTACTCGCATATTTGCTACTGGGCTGTTGCCAAACCTTTATTAAACGGGATAAGTAGCGAGCGGTTATTATTTATGGTGTTTGATTCATTTTGTTGGAAGAAAAGTGCTAGATGTTTATTCCGGATTATTACTTAGTAGGGTAAAGCTTTTGTTTTAGTTAACCATTTAAATACATTATTTGTAACTTAATTTCTAAATATCGTTGGTTTCTTAGTGTTTAGTTTTTACTCCACATTGCCCGATTACCATTACGATTTTTGACGATTGTTTGGTGGATTTAATTTTGTCCCATTCCGCACCTATCGAATAGAATTCCTCTCGGAATGTTTATGCACTGTCTATATAAACAACCCATTTCCGTTATTTCTGTTTTGCTGTGAATTACGTAAAGAAAATTAATTTTGTGTTGTTCTTGTTAAATTAATTTATAAAATATATGGGGTAGAATTTCTGTTATTAATGGTGGGTTTCCTTTAATGTAGCGTTGTTCAGCTGTGTACACCACAATTAGCTTTTTTGTTCTTGTAGATTAGGCGATGTGAATCGTGAATTGAAATTTTTATCTGTCAATTTAATTATAGTTACTCTGTAATACTCTAGTTGTACATATTGCTGTGGCAACATAATTATTTGAATATGATAATAGTATTATTGCCATACATTAGGCCTTGCCAAATAAATTATGTTGTGTGCTGTTTCAGCAACATAAATAATTAAAATGATGATAATTTTTATTATCCTGATGTGTATTTTATTTATTTTAACAGCACGTACTTTATAAGTATTCATGAATTCTTCAGTGTATCCGAATTTCTTCCCTCTCGTCTAATCTCTTGTTTTTATTTAAGATTGGGATAAGGTTATAGCTTATTTAAAATGAAAAACCAGAAATCATATAACACATAATTGTCGAATTTATTTAATATTTATTACATAAAAATAAATATAGCATCGCTATACTGTATTCACTATATTTATTTAAAAAGAAACATAATTATAAGAAAATGTTTGTACCTTGTTCTAGGTTGTAACATTTCTTTATGATACGAATATATTTTCTTATACTTTATTAAATAGAACTCTAAAAATATTTTCCTGTTTATCAACAAATAAATCCAATTAATTTTTGTATATTGCTTATTTTATGGTCAATGTTTGGAGAAAAGCTTGAATCTGATTACTATCTATAACCATTCGCACGCGTTATAGCTAGCATTTCAGAGTCCTCTACCCAGAAACATTTTCCTTATTTCAAAAAAAATCTAATCTCAAATCATCAATTCATAATCAAAATTTTATTGTAACTATTATTGATGCCAAATACTGTGCCAGAAAATATACATTTGCCCGCTATATCCTCTTAACACTCAACACCATTAATTATTTCATCTCTTTTAAACTTGAAATTAAAGAATGCTTATTACTATCTCAGGAAAATATTTATTATCCCTGTTGCATAACGTTGTACTGAATATACGTTCATATATTTCAATACTCGTATAGCCACATTGATAAGTCTTTGCCTCTAACTTACTTTGAATCGTTGAAAAACTTTCAAATTCGGTCATTTGCATCTCCATTATTTTTTACAAAAGATTACACAAAAACAATTAAACAAAGAAAATAAAATAAGTGAAACTTGAATGAAAATAAAATTAACACGCTAATACAAAAGAAATAAATATGAATAGTGGTGTATCTAACCCTACGATTTATATAACTGTGTATAATAAATGAATTAATATTAATGAATGTATGTTAACGAATGAAAGTCAAAGAATGCTTGATAATGAATCAAATAAAAGTCAATGAATGAATCGTGTCGATTCTTGTCTTCAATTTATATCTCCGGAAAAGACATGTGACCGTTTTCAACGCCATCTTCTGAAACTACCATTTAAGTTGTCACCGTGCATCTTCAGTGCTCTAAGTTGCCGTAATGTTTTGAACACACACACACACACGCACTCGTTGTCTTTTTGACAGTTCTTCACCGCAAAAGGTCAACACCCCAAGAATTGTCCGTTCACAACTCAAAAACCTCCCACAAATTGTACAGCGTTTCTCCAACGTAGGTATACTTGTTTTAATATAACTCTTCTTTATATTTGTCTATAAATTTATTACCTTCTTTATTATTTTTCACATATTTCCTCTTTCCATTGGCTAGTACAATTCTTATTTTTGTTCTTTTTCCAGCTTTCGGCAATATTGGAAAAACATTGCAAACAACAGGTATCCTTTTAATAAGATTACTTGCACCACCATGGTCCACTTGGTTTGCCCCTTCGTAGCCTCCTTCTATCCAAGACTTTTTCAACGGTGATATGTCTATCTGTAATAAACTACAAACCAAGTTTACATTATATTTTCTTTTTATTTTGTAGGTTATCGAGAACCGTACAAGAACCTCTCTACTGTTTATGAAACATGATATTACATATACAAATTCCTGAATGTATTCTATTATTACCAGCTGTCGTTTATAAAAAAAACACTACTACTGATGTCTCAGAATATTTTTATTTATATCCTTTTTTATTTATTTACTTATCTAGTCATAAATTAAGGTAAATATTTATTCTTTCTGCATGATTTATTTAATAAATTTTTATTACCTTTTGCACGTTCTCAAGTTTATATAATTATTCAATTATTTTTGTTTCGTGCATATCGAATTCTATTTTCTTCATACATTTTTACTGCATTAAGATGACTAGTTCGTATTACACTACCATCCATAAGCATAACCCTCTCTCGGTTATTTGCTTTCATTTCTTTTTTTATTTTTAAACAACGGTCCATTATTTAAAACGTTCAGTGCAATTCTCACACATTTTATAAAGTCAGGTTGTTTTTCATTATACACAAACCATACATCTTGTTTCTCTTTTCTATAAAAGAAATATATATATCTTAAATTCTATCTCGTGTTTTATTTTAGTACTTATTTAAATTGTAAATATAAATTCAATTTCTATGTCTGCATAAAAGTGTATGCAACCCAATATACTCATGTTAAATTCCTTTAACTACTATAAACTTATTATTGTTTCTTTCATATTTTATACACTTTAATTAAATCTTAATACTATTGCTATCATCTTATTAATATGCAAGATACCACGGCAATATGTAGTTTCTTAATTATCAATTGCTGCAAATTAAATTTTGCATTTATTTTAAACTTTAATTTCTTTAAATTATTTTGTGCTATATATACAGATAGAACCTTGCACGTTGGTGCTTAAATACTTTTATTTTGTATAAGAAGAAATTTTGTTTCGATTAATGTGCACGAAAGCTTTCGTAATTTTTACCTAAGCGCTGGATTCTATTATTGGTATCTCTTCTTTATCAATAAAACTTAAATTATTTTTAGTGTCAAATTTAAACAGTTTATATACAGGAGCAATCCTAAAGTGTTGAACTTTTAAGTAAATCATTATATGCTATTATTTTCATGTCTATTTTTAATGTAATTGTCGTTGTCTAATTGTTTTTAAAATTTGCACATAGTTTTTAATCATGTATTAGATTAATCTAATTTTTAAAAAAAAATGTTGTTATAGTTTCTCTCGAGTGAGAATAAATTTGAGCATTACTTCTTACATACAAAGATGATTTGAGATAAGTTGAGGCTCGCCTATCAGTGATTGTTTGAATTATCTGCAACAAATCGAATTGTTTTCGAGTAGTCCATATGCTTGGAAGAGGATATTTAAATTGTTTATATCGTGTTGCATTTATTTCGACATATACAATTCCATAAAGAAGACTTGCTTAGTGAAAGTTGTACAGTGAAATAAAATCGAGTACCGTAGTACAACACGATACTTCTTTTGTAAGAGGATGAAATGATTTGAGATTTTGACAGATACGCAGAAAACATTGGACAGCAATATTGCTTTCAAGGTCAAGATGGTTTTAAACGTGGCGACACGTTTAAAACCTGGACCTTCAGAGCGTGTTACCATTCCAGAAATGGTTGAAAAAATTCCTGATATTGTGTTACATTACAGAAGAATGAGTGTGGGAGAAATTTCCAATACTCTAGACATGACTACTGAACGCGTACGCCACATATTGCATGTCGAATTAGGCAAGTCTAAGATTTCTGCATATGGGCGCCGCGTTTATTGAATGCAGATCATGAACATGAAAGAGCACAAATTTTCAAGGGCTATTTGGAGTTCTTTAAAATCAACAGAAGATTTTTACGTTCTCTTATTGCGGAGGATAAATCAACAATCTCAGCAGTGGAATCCTCCATGAAAAAATGCCAAAACCTTTTCTTTGGCTGGCAAGGTAATAGTAACGATTTTTAAAATTTTAAGTATCAAGTATCTCACCAAGGCTCAAACACTCAACGGAATATATTACACTGCCCTTCTGGACAAGAGAAAAAGTTGCCACTATCGAAAAATATCCCGAATAAATCGAAAAAAAAAGTGTTATTCGATTATGAAAATGTGCCGCCACTCAGCAGTCTTATTATTCGAGAAAAACTGGATGAATTACGGTTCCAGGTTGTACCCGAACCAGATCTATTCCCTTCAGATTTCTACTTATTCCCAAACCATAAGCTGTTTCTCATTGAATGAAAATTCAAAAAAAAATAGACAAGGAATTATAACAGAAGTAGAGCAGTATATTGAGGACAGCTTATGGCATTCCAGAACCGTTGGTCGAAAGGATTAATGTTAAAGAGGAATATATTAGTCCTTTACAGTCTGTCAAAGCATCCTAGTATACATAGTAAATAAAAGTAAACTTAACAGTCTTTAATAGACCCTTAATTTGTTTACTATATTTTATTTTTAGCCATTTCTATATATACAGAGCATATGTTTTATTTTCGTCCGATAAAACAACCGTTTGTCATTCTGTTTTTGCTGTAGGAAGGTGTAGAACATTGGTAAGTTTAAAAATATTAAATGGATTAATTTAGAAATAATATTTATAATTCATCGTCTGTCACACGTGTACCTATACGTGATAAAAAAGCTTCACAGAACATAACAAAACAAAGCAAATACTAGGACTTTCGAAATCACATTTGAGGTGACCAGTATAATCATGCAGTCAATGCTGTTCTTTCCCTCTCAACTTTTGGTTCAAATAAAAGTTATTTACCTTAAAAAAATAATGCTATCCCAAGTCGAATAATTCTTCACCATTACAACAACGCCCTTCTCTATACAACTGCTTTTAAACTAGAGACATTCGAGGTAGTTCGCTATATAACGGTCCTACACCGTCCCTATTTTCCTCACTTATCGCTTTCGTGTTATATTTGAAGATGTGGTAGCATTGCAAACCATCGGCTGTAAACCCAACACCATTTCCCTTATCGATAATAGAATTAAAGACTTGTGTTTTCAAGTCAGGAGATAGTGCAAGGTTCTTTTGTTTTATGTAAATTAAAAAGCAAAATACAAGATAAAAGTCTACAGCATTGTTATATGTTGTAATTTTTAATTCTGTGTCAATAGATGTATGGTTGCATACGAGCATACATAAACCAATCGACTATGTATTTCCAACTTCCTATTCCAGCAACAAATGCCATGACAAGGGCTTGACATGATTTATTAAGATATCTTCGGTTTAATATAAAGCATAAACACCTAACATTTTACATTCAAGTGGACGTGTTGTTAATTTTATTATTAGTTGTCTATATACCGTAGCGTAACAGAACAAGACTAAGTATTGTTCGATTTCTAATCAGTGCTACTGAAGATGACAACATAGTTGTCGAAATACGTGTATTTAGCTTTTTTGTGCTTTAGCGTGGTAAAGGTGTTTTAGTGTTTTTATTTAGTATCAAGCCACAGACTCCAAGTTTAGTTTCTTAAGTCAGATACCGCCAAACACAAGAGTTGAGTAAATTGCATCAATTTAAAAGAACTTTTTGTGATGTAATTTAGCTTATATTTGCTATAGTACTTCATTCAAATACTATACTAAAGTAGCATACGAGAGATTGTTATTGTTTTTCCTTTTCTACGTCATCATGTGCCCAGTAGTAGTCCTGTGATTTAAGATTATGACGTTTCAGTAATTTCGAAATATCACTTGGAACATGCTACCGCTATGCAAAATAGCTGTACCATGAATTTCATCACCAAAGCACTCTATATATTCAATGCATGTTCGACCTCGTTAAAACTCATATAACAAAAACAACAATCTTTAGTTGTAAAGTATAGTTTTCATGAACCTGACAAGTTCCATTTTGATCTGAGCGGCCTCAAACATATTTACATAAATATGTTTTATCACTACTCACAATTCGTGTATCTTTAATTTTGATAACAGCTGCTGCAGTGTTCGTTTGAACAGGTTAATCAAGTGAACAACCCATCGCTTTTGTACAAAAATTTGGCCAGACTTAGTTTCAAGGATCATACCTGATATAGTCGGGTAACCTAAAGGACGGAGTGATCACGTGCATTTGTCGTTAGAACCTCTGGGTGATAGTAGTACGATGGACAAACACGAAATGCTGGTAAACGGTTATACTGTTCAACGGGCTTTCAACCACGATACTTTTACAGCACCATTCAACAATCACGTGCGTATTACGCGTTTTTATTATTCTGTGCGTTCGGTGACCTGACTAAAGTAGTAACTTATGAAAGTCAATTGTGATATTTTAGTAATTCATAAAGTGCGTAAAACCGCCCTCGCAGTGTCAGTAAATTCATTAAATAAAAGATCAATTTTTAAAAAATTAGTATAATAGTTTACTCGAACATGATATTCTATACTAAGGCAAAATACCTGCAAATTTCAGCGAGCATTGAAGCTAAAGTATTTGTTGTCGTCCCGTTTTACAGTGTTTCAAAAAACCATAACAAGATTTTTAAAAGTGTTAGTGTACAAGTCGCGTTCAAATCATGTAATTCATTGATGTGTCTGTTAGGTAACCAAACGATAAAACTGAGGTAGAACAGAGGTCTGGGTTACACAAAATTAATTGTAATAAGCCTGTCAAAAGATATCGAACAGACTAGACGTGCGATTGCAACTAGTAAAGAATAGATCGCTCATTAAATTTCCTGTTCAATAGGGCAGAAAAGTCTAGTATGACATATTTTGTACACAGCCCGTGAAGTTTCAGCAAATGGCTTTAAACTATAAAACATGTGTATATTTATAGAAAATTAAGGAAAAAAGAAATATCTAGAAAAACTAAGATGAGTGTATATGCAGCAGTATTCAACCCAATCCAGACCTACGGATGTAAAAGCTGGATACTTACCAAAAGAATGAAGACTACTTTTAGTACTACAAAACTGCATTAAGTGATTAAAATAACCTGTTTTCATGTTTTCCTGAATAAAATATTACTATAGCAATGAAGAATTTTTCTTTAATATACATAATTCACATGGTCAATACTAAATATTGAATTAAATAATTGCAAAACCAGTAGGTGTAGCTTTCTTGGTCCTTAAATATATATTTCGCTACTGTAGCGAACCGTTTTGTTTCGGAGTTGGAGATTCCTAATTTAAAGTCTAGAAATTACTTGAAAACAAAAACGAAGAGTAGCCATGTAACATTTTTTCTTATTCCTGTTACTAGTGATGAACTAATCAGTACTGCTCATACTATAATATTGAATCAAAGGGCAGCAAAGATATATTTGGGATGAACGCATACTTACTGAAAGACATGATTTGCTCGATAGCTGATGTTTTGGCATATATAGTAAACAGTAGTTTTGAGCAAGGACTTCTTCCTGGTTCTCTTAAACATTCGAGGGTTGTTCCAATATATAAGGATGGTGATAGTGAAAAATTTGAAAACTATAGACCAATAGCAATTATACCAATGCTAGGAAAAGTTATTGAAAGGGTCTTATTCGATAGAATCCTAAGTTACCTAGAAAAAAATAACATTTTATCGCTACCTTGGATGCGGTGCTACTCATTGTAAATTATGTTACTGAAGCTTTTGAGAACTCACAGACTGTCAACGCACTGTTTTGTGATCTCTCGAAGGCCTTCGAATGTGTGTCGCATGGTGTGTTACTGGAAAAATTGGAATTCTACGGATTCCGTGATAAGTCCTTGGAATTGCTAGAATCTTATTTGGTCGACAGGGTTCAGCAGTTGAGGTACACTCTAAATTTAGTAAAGTGCAGGTAGTTAAACACGGTGTGCCCCAAGGTTCTATATTGAGACCGCTATTATTTCTGATATACGTAAACGATTTTACCTAATAATATTCACTCACAAACAGTATTTTTTGCGGATGACACTGTTTCTAACAAAAAACAAAGATCAACATTTGCTCGATATAGTGGGTGTAAATTTATAACATGAAAGCAAACTGTGGTTTAGTGGAAATCGTTTAACATTAAACGTAAACAAGACAAAAACCAACAACTTTAAGAACAGGAAAGAGACACACAGCCTATAAAATATCTAGGATTACTTTTGGACGGCGGTTTAAATTGGAGCCTCAGTATAAATTTACCAAAAGTAAAAGAAATAGTATACAAATGAAGATCTATAATAAGTTGGTTCAAACTATTAGGGATATGTCCATAAATTCTTTTCGTAGAATTCTTAAGAAATGTTTCATAGCCAGATGCTATTACTCAGTTCAAGAGTATTTAGATGATAATTGCATATGGGGTTGGCTGCATATTGTTGGAAAAATGTTGTAAATTGTAATTCTTCTCCTTCTCCTTGTAATACACATTGTGCTAGATATTATCACATACAATATATACGTTAAATTGTAATGTTGGGTGTTTTTTTTTTCTTTATAATTTGTGTGTTATTTCCGTGAATTAGTGTAGTCCTGTATTGACTTGTCATGTAGTATTTGATAATAAAATAAACTAAACTAAACAAATAAGTTGCTTCAAACTATTAGGGGTCTGTCGATGAATTTATTGTGCAGGATTGTTCAAAAATATTTTATAATTAGATGTTACTACTAAATTCAAGGTATGTATTTAAATGATAATTGTATTTGGGAATAGTTATTTTCCTTATCCTTATAATATACATTATACTAGAAGTTATTGTTATGCAATATACAGGGTGAGTTTTTTTGAATGTTTAGCATTGGGATCTCAGAAACTACTGGAGATAGAAACACGCTTAAATGGGGAAAGATGCGCAGTTTTACGAGTTTGATTTAAAACTGCTTTTGTTTCTCTGATAACTTTCATCGCGTATTAGATATTCAAAGAAAGCTAAATTTTACGATTTTCTTTAAACATGCTTAGCATCGTTTATAGTAATTTTAGAGAAAAAGTGTTCAGACAAAAGTATTAGATATTTTTACGACAAATAAAACTATGTAGCTAATTTTTTTTTTCGTTCACCATTATCGAGTTATGACACAAACTTGTGTTTTTTTAAATTAAAACCATAGTTGGTTTTGACATCATTAAAAAGATTATTTTTTGCTGATTACAATGATATGAGGTTTGATATGGTTATTTTAAAAAATAAAGAGGATATAGACATTTCTATGGTTTTTATGGAAAACAATTAAAATTTCGAACTGATAAAATACAAACCAAACGAAAACTTATTTTGAAATCTTATGTAGTAATAAAATGAAAACTATAAGAACTTTTATTAAGGGCACACAACATTATTAATGTTCAAAGATATCTCCATTATTATTAATACACAAACTACATCTCTTCACAGCAGAATTTGTAGCATTGCGTACTTTACGCCTATCGATGTTATTAAAAGCAACTAAGACAGCGTCTCTTAAATCGTCGATTGTTTCATATGTCCTTTTGTATACTGTGTCCTTTAGTACACCCCACAAGAAAAAATCCAAAACTGATAAATCAGGGGATCTAGCCGGCCATTCAATGGGTGGACTTCGTCCTATCCATTGATTAGGGAAGTTCAAATTTAAATAATTTCTAACATTCAGTTGATTGTGCGGAGGCGCTCCGTCATGTTGAAACCATTGCAGCATTGCTCGGGTCCTTAAATTAAAATTATCTAACATTTCCTCGAAATCTTGTTGTAAAAAATTAAGATAACGATTGCCAGTTAGTGATCCATCAAAAATAAAAGGAGGAAGAACAGTTGATCATATAACACCACACCAAACATTAAACCCAAATTTAATTTGTGCTACTATGTTCAACGTGAAGTGGATTTGTGTGAGACCATATGTGCTCATTGTGCCTATTAAACATTCCACAATTTGTGAAACGAGATTCATCAGTCCATAATATTTTCATTCAAAAGTGTGGATCGTTTTGACACTGATCTTTACACCATCTACAAAAAGCTATTCGTCTGATGTTATCACCTTCATGTAAAGTTTGTGATATGGATAATTTGTAGGGACGAAATTTATGCTTCTTCAACACTCTGACAATAGTGCGTTGAGAGGAGCCCATTTCTGTTGAAATTTGTCGGGTCGATGTAGATGGATTCTGAGCGACACATGCTAATATGTTTATTTCTCTATCTTCATCCATCCCTTTTTTTGATTTTGGTTTAACGAACGAACCATAATCTGCTAACACTTTTTCTCTAAAATTACTATTAACGATGCTAAGCATGTTTAAAGAAAATCGTAAAATTTAGTTTTCTTTGAATATCTAATAAGCCATGAAAGTTATCTGAGAAACAAAAGCAGTTCTAAATCAAACTCGTAAAACTGCGCATCTTTCCCCATTTAAGCGTTTTTCTATCTCCAGTAGTTTCTGAGATCCCGATGCTAAACATTCAAAAAAACCCAGCCTGTATACATTAAATTGTAATGTTCCATGTTTCTTCTATATTTCATTTATTATTTATGTATTATATAAATATATATTATATTATATTATTATTCATCCAGTAACATAAGACATACATTTCCAAAATTAAGCTATTAATTAATAGCGTCGTATTCTAAATGTGTACTAAAAATTGACAAACAGGCTAATAAATATTTGTGTCATATATCGACACACCCTATGTAGGTACGTGTCTGGAAGCTTTTAACCTCTTAATGTGATCCTTTTGATGTCACAGTCATGTCTAATTCTTGTCTTCCGTGGAAATAATTTAGCGTTAACGTATCTGTGATTAACATAATCCTGGATTGAAGGGTTAATTTCAAGAATGGGGCACGTGCTGCTAAACAGTACGTAGTTGCGCGTGACTCTCTTTAATGCCCGGCCCTTCAATTTAGGTGAGTGATTCCTAATACAGTGTTTGATACGTGCATTCAGGCAAATAACTCTTGAAAAGTCAAGCTGTTTATTCAAGTTTTATAAATCGAATAATCTATCTACTCGAATTAGCATTAAAACGTATCTGTTTAAAATTAAATTTTTGTTATCGTAAAAATAGGAATTTTTAAGGAATAAATACTAGCGCACAAGATTACTACAAAAAAGAAACTAGTGAAAAAGATATACCGACAGGTCCAGCTCGGAACAGGCCATACATAGGCGACAATATACGTATGGACGTAATGCTATGTGGCAACGTGTGTACGATACCACTCCGCGTGCTCCTATTTTGAGTGACTTTCTTAAAATTTGAATTTATTTTGCAGAATTATTGATTTTTTTACTTTTATCTTTTAGAAAACGTTATTGTTTTTTTATTACTTAAAATTACTTTTCCGTAGCAGCTAAGAATACAATAATAAATTGGACCTTATTATGTCTGAAACAAATGGGCAAATTACGTATACAGAACGAATATGCAAACGACTATATCCTTGCGCGGTTTAAGTCTTACTAAATTCTTAACTGCAATTGAAGCTGCTGCGGGTAGAGGGGTTTCGGTGTTGCCACTCATTGCTGCCTATGGCCCGTTCCGAACTGGTCCTATCGGTATATACATGAAGCTATGGTATTTAAAATATACAAAATATAAAACATGTGGACGCTTTTACACTTTAAAACTGTTTTTCAAATCTGATGCCACAATAACGCCATTAACGCATCGAAAATGCTATCACTATGAGTAAAATAAATAAAATGAAGTTGCAACAATCCATTCTTCAACAAGAATTTATTCAAATATTTTATTTTGAATTATGTTCTTGAATTGTACAGTTACTGTATACTTTGTAATGGTTTTGTTTAAACATCCCGGAATGTTTCTATTAGGTTGATATCCGAGAATATGAGATATTTTAATTTTTTTGTTTAAGAAGGATTCAATATAACCCTCAGCCATAGTTGATTTCTTAAGGTCCATCATGATTTTCCAAATGTGTTGCACTAGACTTCTAAAACGGTGCCCTGTAAACAATTCAGGATTTGGCAATTTCAAAGAACTCGCAGTCCCCTTCGGAATTTTGTCTATAATATTATATTAAAAATCGCTTATGACTAGTATTAATAGGCAGTACATTATAATGTTTATTAATTAAATCGATCCATATTGTATCTGTAATTACAAGGAATCTCAGAATATTATTTTTTGTTTTAGGCACAGAAATAATGATGGTGTCAGACTTGTAGTCAATGTCGTCTACAGACATATTTGATCTTCTCGTCTGCAAGCTCCCGTTGTAAACAATTATCAAGACTACATATAAATTAATACCATTATATGCAACGCTGGGATAGATGTGGAAAATATATAATTAAACAAGACCTCAGCATACAATAAATTGTTCGTAGAGTAATTTCATATACTGCGTCTTATAATTGCTACGAGATTTAATGGGAAGTAAATCATTTTATATGAAATTCAAGAAGTATTGAATATTAAAACCGCGATTAATTTAAATTTTGAATTTACGTCAAATGTCATAACATATTGACAACCACCAAAATAATTAGTACATTTTGAAATTTCTATAATTTTTAGAAAAAAAAATGATAATAAGAAGCGAATTAGAAAAAATAACATAAAGAACTCGAGGCATAAGACACTCTTTCTTTAATATACTGGAAGATCTACAATTACAAATTTAGTCGAAATTGCTCAATATCTCTCGAGTGCAATGGGTCAGCGTATGCAAATAGATATCATATATACGGATTTCTCCAAGGCCTTTGACTCCATAGATCACAACTTGCTTCTTGCCAAATTGGATCAGGTTGGCTTCTCTTCATCCCTTGTACAATTAATGGCGTCATACTTATCACATAGAACGGGTTATGTTTATTATAATGGTCATTCATTCAATATCATTTCTATTTCTTCTGGTGTCCCCCAAGGTTCGAATCTTGGGCCATTACTGTTCAACATATATATTAACGATCTACTGGAAAAGCTAAACAGCGACTTTTTGGGTTATGCGGATGACTTAAAAATTTATAATGTGGTTAACAATTGTGCTGACTGTGTCAAACTGCAGACTAACTTCAACATAATCAAAGAATGGTGTAATCTAAATTTAATTTCTTTAAATGTGGAAAAATGTGCAATTGTTTCTTACACAAGGAGCTCCAATCCTTTACTATATAAATATACATCGAATTCCACGCCTATTGTTAGAAAGTCTGTAATCAAGGATTTAGGAGTTTTCTTCGATGATAAACTATCTTTCACGCAACACATATCGACAATTTGTTCTTTAGCCTCTAAATCTCTGGGATTTCTTTTGAGATCATGTCGTTCATTTAGTAACTTAAACAATGTGAAAGTATTGTATTACACCCTAGTGCGTAGCAAGTTGGAATATGCATCCGTAGTCTGGTATCCATATTATTTACATCAGCAGATTTCGATAGAACGCGTTCAAAGGAGGTTCTTAAAATATCTGTCATATAAAATAAATGGCATCTACCCTGGTCATGACGTTGATTATATAAATTTATTATCATACCATGGTTTTCAATCTCTGTCGTGTCGCCGTGACTGTTCCAGTGCGAAATTTCTCTTAAACTTGCTATAACAAATAGAACTGATTCCCCTTCACTACTTGATCAAATAAACTTTAACGTGCCGGCTCGAGATACTCGGCATTTCACTTTCATTGCTACTCCAAGAGCTAGGACCAACATACTAGTTAAGTCTCCTGTTTCTCACATGTCAGTTAATTATAATAAATTATATAGAGATATGTTTTAAATGTTTAATATTTAACTATTTTTGTAATACCTCTTATTTTATATGTCCTATAAATGGTTTGTACTGTTGGACAATAAAGATTATTATTATTATTATTATTATACTATTATATAGAAATCTATAAGTTGTTAGTATGTTAAAACATTATCGGAATGTATACTATTTGTAATAAATTATAAACAACAACCATACGGCGAAAATAAGATTCTGTCGGAAATATCTAAAGCCGGCTTTACATTTACGAGTAAATCGTATACGAGCATACGATTCGTAGAAAAAATCGTAGGTGTAAATGTACACTCGTAACTCGTATACGGTTGTCATAATGAATGGAATTGAATCCGATTTTGTTACAAGTTGGTAGAATTAAAAATGGCGGAAACTAAACTATTCGCGTGACACCGATGGGTTTATCGAAATTTATAAAGCTATGTTTTTAACACAAAAACTAAAGAATATCGAGATATTATCGCCAGGTATAAGGCTTTTGAGCAATTGCTAATATAATGAACATTAGTAATTAATGTCCAGGCAGTTAAAAAAAATTAATAAATTGCCTTTACTTATACAATAAAGAGAAGAAAAGGATTAGTCTAGAAAATGTGTTGTAGTTCATTCTCATGAAATTGTTATAGTCACACGCTTCCAACAAACCCTCCTCAATTCCAAAAATTTGTTTTTTTCTAGTGTTTGTTTTACCCGAATTCGTCTCTTTTTATATCGTAGGTGACTGTTATGCTTTTTCGGGATTTTTTGCAGGAGAATAGCTACACCTACATGCTTTCTTTTACTTGGAGCAATATTTAAAATACTTTAGTCAATTAATTCAATATACGATACCTACGAGATAATGTAAATGTAGTATGGTACTCGTATACGAGTACTCGTAAATGTAAGGCCGGCTTAAGATATCGCAAAAATATGTCTGCTTGATCTGATACTAAGTATAATTTGCCAGTAATAAAATGAAATGCAGTAGACTAACGGTCATCATATTTTTCTGATCAACGGCCACATAGGACAATGTGAGGTATTATTGCGGACCGCACAATTATGTCTTGGATATTATGTAGGTACATTAGCAATGCAGACCAACCTTTATGTGAATGGGTGTGGACCAATGATCTAATAATATAGAACTACTAGATGTACTGTAGAGAGAGAGAGAGAGGAATTGACCTCTACATACAAAGGAGACAGATATACAAAACCGTTAGTTGTGGGAAAAACAAGGCGCCGATACATGGTTTTGTATATAAACTTTCTCAATTTTGGTGATTTATACATATTTATTTGTCTTTTTGGTAAGTTGGATTATGTATTTTATTAATAGATTTCTTCTAGTGTTGATTTTATTTTATACACTGAGAGAACAAGAAATGTTAATTCACCCCTTTTTTAGAATGTTAAATATAAAATGTAGAATTAACCAATAATTGGTAGAGTCTAGAAAAATAAGCGATTCAAACAACGTTCTAAAATTTGTTAAACAAAAAATGTTAAGGGAATAGTTTTTGCGTATTGAAAACCAACGGCTTATTTAGAAGCAAGTATTGCTGCTTCTAAGAGTATATTTTATACAAGGTTTTTGTATATAGAGAAGGTTGGAACATGTGACTGCCATTGCTGTGACGTCATAATATGCTTATGTGGCGGGAGTTTTAAATTTCGCCGTTGTACGTTTTGAAAGGTATCTTTAAAAAAACAAACAAACAGTTGAATCTACAAATTTATTAAGCTCTCCTTACAGATGTAACAATTTTTGAAAGTTTTTTTAACCTTTGTTGAGAACTAGTGGTTTTGCGTTTATTATTTAAATACTTAATACGAATAAAAAGACGATGCCTTAAAAAGGCACGAGTTACCTCTTCAAGCAAATTTGTCATATCTTTTAACATATTAGTCATACTAGTCACAATTTTAGTTTTAAATCTAAATTTGTTGTTCCTGTGCATGGTTTTAAACCGACGATTCAGAAACCTTGCTTCTTTTAACAACAAGGCTGACGGCTCTGTTAAACCGCCATAACTGACATGTCGCACCCACGATGGTAGAGCATAATCATGATCATACCCTTGTTGCAACATGTAGGAATAGTGGCCCAGAGCTGGATATTGTCGATTAAATTTCCTTGCAATCCAGCCTGCTAAATACTGCAATCCATCCTCTTCCATGGGAGCATGTGACAACATGTCAGTGCTATCGCTGCTACACCTACTTGCTACAGATATATCAGCTGTCTCGTCCACCATCTCCATGATGTCATCCAAAGGAACACTGGCCTTTTGAAGCACTGATCCAGAAAGAAATTCGCTGGGATCTGTCCCAAGAGTGTTTGTTCCCTCTTTTATATTAAAGGGCGTTTTTCCTAAACAACATGTACTATAAAATATAATATTAAAAAGCTGTTTGCTAACGCTTACCTAGGATAATCATTCTCAACCGATAAAGTAAATTTAAAGGAGTTGGATGTCCGAAGCTGACTAAATAAGTTTTCAATAGCATCTTGATTTAACTTGTGGGTCAATAAAAATTTTACCCCATAAGTTTCTTTCATTTCTGCATAAAGGATTTGCAGTGATCTTATCGAAATAAGAACCGCTTTTTGGAAAACTTGTAGAGTAGTTTTGCCTCGACACCTCATTGTTAAAAATATATTGTACACTTCCTCTAGTTTTGTTAGTTGATCAGGTGTGTTACAATATGGTTTCTTAAATTTAATGCTCTCCCTTAAATTTCTTGAGTTCATAATATCGAACCAATTGTTGACACAATTAATGAATGTAGACAAATTGTTGGCCTCCACACTGTTTTTACAATAATGCTTCAATGCTACAGCGGTTGTGTGAGACAATAATTGGGATGCCAAAGCAACATTTTGTCTTTCCGTTTTGTTCACATCAAGATGTTTCTTTGTCACTTTAAACAAAGAACTAACTTCTGCACCATCTGCCTTTGCAAGTAACTCTTCTAGGGGCTGCTTTGTAATGATAACGCCATTTTCCAACACAAAACCTTGAATATTTATAAATTATATTATAAAATAGATACTCATGAATTTCTCCCTTACCTGCGTCCAGAAGCCAATTTCTTATCAACTTTAAAATATGTGGTCCATCTGGAAAATAACAAATTTTTTTCTGCGTTATTGGATGGTTAACATAAACATGGTCCACACTAATACCCAGATCTCTCACAACACCTTGATTTGCTCCTCCACAATCACTGACAAAAGCAACCACATTAAAAGTGATATTGTACAGAGCTACAGCTATTTCTTTGAATAATAAGGGTGTCATATTGGTGTCAAATTTTACAAACACAACTTCCTTCCAATTACTATACAATCCACGTGCAATGACAACTTGCACACAATTATGTGGGCCAAGAACTTCATCTAGATGAATATCATATTCGTGCAATGCAGACACTCTCATTTCATCATACATGATTACTGTAACTTTTTCTCGGTCAGTTAGGTCTGTTCCCCTAATTTTCATTAAATTGAGGATGTCATATAATATTCCAGTCCTCATATTGATGTTCCTTGCATAGCGTTGTAAGGATTTGACATGTGGCAAAGGAAAACCTTCATTACGCATAAACTTATATGCCTTCATACTAAAATACCTTAAAGTGAAAGCTTTGGATATTTCTGCAGTTGTCCATTTCACTTTCTTTTTTTTCTTTAATATTAATTTAATTTGATTTTCACTTAATGTAGGTGACAGCATCTGTGCAAGTTGCCCTACTCTTGGTTCATTAGATCGCTGTTTTTGTTCTTCAAGTTCTTGTTTCAACATAGTAATTGTTTTCTTCAACTCTGTTATGTAACTCTGCAGTTCAAGTTTATCTTGTCCAAGAGTGTTATTATATGCAGTCAGCTTATTAATTTCCAAATTCTGTTTAGCTATAGTTCTTTGCAACTGTAGCAGTTCCTCTTTAGATCTTTCCCCTTCTTCACACATGCTTATAACTTCTTCCTCATAAGGTGGTTGATGATTGATAGTAGTGGCCAGTATGCTCGGAACAGCTGTAATTAAATAGATAATAAATATTAAAACGTTACTTCACATTTATACAGTACCATCTGGTTTAAGTCTTCTTTTCATAGCTGGTTGATGACAAAAATCTGCTTAAAACCTCATTTCAAACTGTTCTTGAGTAAAATATACCGAACAAATTTTCGCAACTTTGCTGGGTTCCCATGTCTCCGATTTTTCACAAAACTGTTGCCACAGTGTTCTGAGGTTTTTATCTCTCGGAAATGCATGAAAGGATATTGCTGGGTTAATATTTTCCTTATCATCCCTCTATAACACCTTGTTTCACTTTGCGTTAAGCTACATTTGATGCGTTACTTACCTTGGCGGATTTATTTGTACAGTGTTTCACAGCACAATATTGCCCCGGCATTTTTATTTACATCAAAAACGGTAAATGATAATACTGCTGATAAAATTTCAGACAACGTACAGGTTAGGTGTGAAACCACTGCGTACTACGTCACAATATGCTACATTCCCCTTTACCCTGTCCGAGAAACTCTCCACATTCCGCTGTTTGCGGCAACCTGTTCTCTATATATAAAAACCTTGTATTTTATAGGGTACAGATTTGTACTAGTGCGTGTCGACATATTTACCTACTTGGCTTCATAAAATGTAAGTACCTTCATACATATTTATTTAACATTCAATTTAAATAATTTATGCATACTAATTCATAATATTCATCCCAATGGCTGACATTTTGCATAACAGTAACTGTAGTACTATTTTGCTACTTAGTAATGTATAGTGACGCTTAATATTAAGGCACCAAAAACCAACCATTTCTAGTAATGCCGCAAGACGGCCCTACAATAATTGAAAATCAGACGTATGTGAGTCAAATAAACTTTTTTTTTATTTATAACATTTATATTAATTTTTTTAAGTCGGCTATAAATCTAAATACCTAACAAACTTTCAGAATGCAAACATTTGAAATTATGAAATATAATATTTTATTTTTAGTTTATATGTGGTTTATAGTAATACTTCTACACAACTTTATACTTATCGGCGGCTCTTAACAACAGTGATAGATAATTAAATTACTAAAAAATAAATCATTATATTTTCAGATTCCAGCAGATATAGAAAGATTCGTTGAAGAAGGGGCCAAGAATAGAGAAAAAATCCAGCCTTATATGATTGTCGAAGGACCAAGTCTACACAGAATAAACAATTTTTATCTTGTAATCGATGAACGCAGAATATCCCGCAGCATCAGAACACATTTGGTATTTGATACAAAAGGTTGTATATAATATTCCTACAAAGTAAGTTAGATTAAATAATAATATTCCCAGGTATCTAACGATGATAAGAGAATGATACTTTCCACTTTCTGCACAGCTGAATTTGGTATTCATCAATTTCATTTTAATACATGCTAAAGATTTACTTTTTATTTTGAAGTTACTATACACATTTTGCACAACCAATAGTTGCAATTTAGTTATTTTTTTTAATGTTTATGTTAATATGGATGCACCACATTTCATTTTAATAAAACTCAAACATACATTCGTGTTGTTTACTTTCATTTAGCACCTGTCAGCCAATATTGATAAAGGTATGTTATTAAACTGTGTACGAAAGCTAAAAGAGATATCATTTTGATCTAGATATAAACTACGAATTGAGTTGGAAAAATTAATAAAAACCGTAATTTCTTTGGTGGGTTTCCTACAAGTAAGGTTAAGGCAGATTTCACGCTGTCGAAATCAAAAATAAAAGATATATGGAAATTATTGCAATGCTAAAAGTTGCAAGAACATTTTAAGAACTGCCATAGACTCTTATCGAACTATTAGGGTGCCCTATCAAATTTAAGGGGGGGAAATAGAATACTATCCAACCAATCTACTTTTTTTCCTTATATTTAAGAATGTCAACCAAATAGTTTGAAATAAATCTATTATATGGCAATTCTTAGTGTTCTTTTAACTTTCTAGAATGTCAACCTAACAGTTAGAGAAGATTGTACGGCAATTATTAAAATGTTCTATTAACATTTAAGAATGTCAACGTAATAGTTCGAGAAGATTGTACGGCTATTATTAAAATGTTCCTTTAACATTTAAGAATGTCAACCTAACAGTTCGGGATGATTGTATGACAATTATTAAAATGTTGTTTTAACATTTATGGATGTCAACCTAACAGTTCCAGAAGATTGTATGGCAATTAATAAAATGTTGTTTTAACGTTTAAGTTAACACTTTTTAGATGGTTATGCCAACTATTTAAACTATTGCTCACTGGTAAAAGTTTAAAACTGTTGAGTTAACCCATACTTAACTGAACCCTTTTTTTCTCTCGGTGTACACCACTGACTTTATATTTCTTTTAAGAAATATGGGTAAATAGACTACTGTGCATTCATGATGATTCAATCAACTATTTTTTTTTTATAAAATTATGATTGTAATTAGACACATTTTAAGAATTTGCTTTTAAACATTAAGCTATTACAAGCTATAGCAACATATTTGAATTTTGACCATATAAAACGGTCAATTTTGTTCATCCCTGTCAATATTTCGACGCTCATATATTTTCCTTCTTTCTCTTATGGTGTGGGGGTCACATAGCGTACAGTGCATCTAGTAGTATAAGAGTATTAGATCACTGGTGAAAAAACATAAGTATATAAATTTTATATACAATCATAAATTAAAAGTAAATAATATATTCGAGATTTTTATTGTATCTACAAATTATAAAATAAATTGTGCGGAATCACGTAAACATTTATAGATGCTAGGGAACATATTTCCAAAATTCAATGTACTCCTGCTATTCATGATGTTCAATGAAATGAGCTTTGAGTTGTGTGGTGTCATATTTAAGTTCAATGAGTTCGTTCATCAAGTGTTTTTTTAGGAAATCCAACCTGATTGAATAGTTTCTTGTCATCGTTTTCAATATGCCAAGGGTTTCGTATGAGAATAAAACAGTTTTTGATATTGCTTACGTCATTATTTTTTTTTTAATTTTTGCCGAATATTCCTTCAAGTTAAGATACCATATCTTCATAGATACTATTGGCAACAGATACTTCGGATCGCAGTGCACCAACAGTTGGAAAATTAAAAAAGTCTTCTGCTTCAAGCTTATTTATACAGAGTGAGTCATTAGTAGCCGCTTCTTCGATTGCTTTTGTATTTTAAATAAAAGAAAAAACAATTAGCGGAAGATTCATGGTTGCTCGGGGCGCATATTCTAAAAATAATAAATACCATTAGTTTTTGTGTTATTAATTTTTTTTGGAAATATTTGACCAAAACACATGTTCAGACAGAAATCATTAGCACATTGTTTTTAAAAGTAAAAACATTAATTTTGGTTGTGCTTGTAGCCAAGAAAATGCTGCGTCATTTGGTATAAGTTGCATTTGACAATACCTCAAAAAACCTTTGTTTTTTCAAAGCTTACTTTCTAATATTTTCGCATACCAAAAACTTATTTTTTTTAAATGGAACACCCGGTGTTTTATTGTGGCATTTTGTTCCCTCTTTTATTCTTTTTCGTGTTTGTTGACAATGTCGTCCTATACCTATCTTTTGTAATTTCTGAAATAATCACAATAGAAGCAATTAGCGGTCAAATAAAGAACTACGAGCGCTGTTCTATGCACTCAAATATTCGACCAATAAAAGCTGGAATGCGGTCGACTGCCTGAGTCAACTGTTAAAGAAAGTCGGTAAACATTTATGTCAAATTTATAAAAGCATCGCTATTAGTTATCATCCAAATGAATTATTCTTATGAAGAGTTAATAGATATGATTGAGGTTTTGGGTGAATCAGAAAGAAACTCTTTGCTAGCATCCAGAGTTTATGCACAGCGGAAAAATCAATAACTGCGGTGAGGATAAGACGTTTATAGTACTTGCGAGTGCAGTCGAACACCTAGTACTACGAAAACTAGTCGTGAGTTAGATGTAAGTTAAATTTGAGAATCCAGAATAATTAGGAAATATGTAATTCATCCGTAACCTATTAATACACAGCGTTAGATGGAAGAAATTTTCAGAATCGCTTACATTTTTGTCAATAGCAGCAGTTATCCTGGCCTTCTCGATTTTTTGTTGTTTATCGACGAAGCCACTTTTTATTAAAGTGAATACGTTAATGGTCACAGTTTTCCTTCTTGTAACACACCCTCACTTTATCACACCTGCAAACTTTCAAAATCGTTGATCATTAAATTCGCGGGGAGGAATAGTGGGCAGTTACATAATTGGACCTTATTTCTTTAATGAAAATGTTAATGGAGGAGAGTATCTTCGCTTTCTACGGACGGCTTTTTAAAACGTTTTGAAGACAACTTCAAATATGTCAGTAAAGATAACTTTTATTTTAATTCGTTGTTAACCAACAGTGCAAAAAATTAAATACTGCAACTGGACATTGCCGGAATTAAAAAATTGAAGTGTGATGCTCTTCATTCTGAAAAATTATTACTTTTCGTATAGTTGAATTTAACATTTACTTTGACAGATGACTAAGGAAGTTGGGCCCCATTCCTGACTTCCATTGGTTGAACGAACATTTTGGTGGTTTTTTGAGGTATTGTCAAGTGCAACTTATACCAAATGACGCAGAATGTTCTTGGCTACAAGCACCACCAAAATTAATGTTATTACTTTTAAAAACAATGTACTAATGATTTCTGTCTGAGTACGTGTTTTGGTCAAATATTTTCAAAAAAAATGAATAATTCAAAAATTGTTAGCTCAAAGAAGAAATAGTTGAACAGACAAAAACAGTGCGTCGTTTAAAAAAAGTAAATTCCATGCAAATTGCATTTCCGGTGAAACCGAAAGTGCGTCAAAGCTTAAAGTATTTTCACAATATGCGCCACAAACAACCATAAATCTTCCACTAATTGTTTTTTCTTTTATTTAAAACACAAAAGAGCAATCGAAGAAGCGGCTACTAATGAGTCACCCTGTATATAATTGCAGTTTAGCTTCAGATGAGAATATTTTATTCGTCATATATCCAATTGTCTTGTTGGGTTCTTGCAAATCTAAATTAAGATTATTGAGCTAAAAAAGGCAGTAAGTGCCCACCAATCATCGTTTTGAAGTTGGAAATATTCTTTACCACTTTGTTGTAAGAATAGAATTATTTCAAATTTTAAATTAATGAACCATTCTAGAACTGTACCTTTACTTAACCATCTGACAGCGGTGTGTAGGACAACGACGCCATAATTAGCTTGTAATTCCTCAACCACAAATTCTTTCAGAACATCCATAAAATCACAACTTCTCGTATGTTCCTTCATGGTTATGACGGCTAAGAAATCCTTTTCTTATGATCCTGTACATCGTGCAGTACCCCACAAATATTAAGCACTGAGACAGGGAAGTTATATCCGTACTGGAATCACACGCAAGACAAGCATTTGCAGTTTTTCAGTTTGTTAATTACTGCCTTGAAATATCGTTAACGCGGCGGCAACAGGCTGATTCATATAGCGTAAGCTTTCTTACTTCTGCAATTATTTGTTTACTATTTGAGAAATTTGGAACAAAGTCTGGGAAACAGTTAACATTCAACCCTTATTAATTCAGCATCAGTGAAGGGTTTCATCCTTTTTGCAAGAATGGTACAAATTTGGTGTGACGCTTTCATAACCTCATTTTGTCCGACTGCTATCGTCATTATTAGCTATTAGATATTTTTACAATTACTTATTTCTTCATCTTCTATCTTGCCCCTGGCAATGGAAGATGTGTCATCGGCAAACGGTCAGTTTGTCATTTTGTTCAAATATTTTCAAACATAATTTGATAATTGTATTATTTCCATATAATATGTCACATTCTTCATATTCACCATGGTTCTCCTCTGAAATTATACTAAACCTCAGAAATAAGAACTATTATCACAGTAAATGGGTCAAAACAAAATACATACGATTCCATAATAAGTTTAAACGTCTCGGAAGACTGGTTAAATAGCAAATACATGATAACTATGTGTCTTATATCGCAGAGGTTGAGAAATCAATGAATGTAGCCCCTTCCAACTTATGGGGCTTTCTTCGGGCAAAAACACGCTCCACAAGAATACCTGGTAATCTTCGTGACAATGAGGGCAATGTCTTTTCTGATCCCATAGAAATTGTCAATGCTTTCGCTAGATCCTTTTCATCCGTATATGAAATGCCTTCAAATACAGTGTATCCTGAATTAGTTTATAACCCTTCACCTTATTCCTTCTCCAATGTAACTGAAGAGGATTTAATAAAACTTATGGCTACTTTCCCTAATAAGCAAACAACTGGTGATGATCTTATACCCAGCTTCTTGATTCGGGACTGCAGGTATATATTTGCTTCCCCTCTCAAAGTAATTATTAACTTATCAATTTCCTCTGGAATATTTTCCGAGCGTTGGAAAAAAACTAGGATTGTACCTGTCCACAAAAAGGGTGACCGTGCATTGATATCTAACTATAGACCGATCTCTATAATATCTAACTTCTCCAAATTATTTGAGAGAGTTCTTTATTCCTTTATATATACCAGTATACGCTCCTTTATCTCAATTGACCAACAATGTTTCTTATCTGGGAGGTCGACAGTTACGAACATGGCAGTACATACTCAGTGTATATCAGAGGTTCTGGACAGGCGCGGACAAGTTGATGTAATATAACCTTGCGAGGGCATTCGACATGATTGACCAAGACCTGCTACTGCGTAGATTTGGTTCATTTGGCTTTGTTCCTTCGGCTGTCGGCCTCATTGGGTCTTACCTTAGTGAGAGGAGATGTTATGTCTGTTTAATGGGTTTTCGTCCACTGAGTCTGTAGTTACTTCTAGTGTTCACCAGGGTTCAAATTTGGGTCCCCTGTTGTTCATATTTCATTCTTGGATATGCAGATGATATTAAAATTTATTCTGTAATGAATGTGACTAACCTTCAGAGAAATTTCAGTTTGTTGTCTTCATGGTGTGAACGTTCTGGGCTCAAGTTGAATGTGGATAAATGTTGTGCAGTAACCTTCACACGGTCTTCAACTGCGTACAATTCTTCTTACTTCATTGGTGACAACAAGTTAATGAGTAAAACTGAATTTAAAGATCTTGGAGTTACCTTCGATTCCAGCTTGAGCTTTACATCTCACATTTCTACATCTGCGTTCAGATCGTTGGATTTTGTTATGCGTGTGTCTAGGTATTTCACTGATTCAGCATTGTTGAAATCTCTATATTCTGCCTATGTATTGAGTAAGCTAGAATATGCCTCCTTAATATGGTTTCCTATTTAAGCAAGTGATTGTTTGGCATTGGACCGTGTTCACCGTAGGTTCTTGAAGTTTCTCACGTATCGAGTAGATGGTGTTTATCCTAAGAGGGGCGTGGCGATGGGTGATCTGTTGCAGAGTCATGGTATCGTATCCTTGAGTGAGAGGAGATACTCTACATGTGAGAGATTTTTGCTTAGACTGTTGAATGGCAGCATTGACTGCCTTGATATCTTAACCTGAATGTCATTTCTGATACCGCGGCTTAACTCCAGACATAATTGCACTTTTGCAACACCTTTTGCGCGAACCAACTTACACGCTTTGTCGCTTGGCGAACAAAAATGTTGACCTATTTGCGTGAAGACTGTGACTGTGGATAGTGGATCATCATGGAATTTGTTGTTACTTACTGTTTGTCTTTCTTTTTTTATATTATGTATACATCTGTAATATAGTTTGTAACCCTGTTTTGGGCTTTGGCTGTTGGGAAATAAAGATGATTATTATTATTATTATTATAATGATGAATCCCGGTTAAATAAAATAAGTTGGGATTGTTGAAAGATTTCTTACTTTTCATCCATGATGAACTGGTTGAAACAAGGTCTTCATATTATTGTTTATTTTCAAAACGATTTTTAGTTCAAAGTATAGTCTTGATTATATCAGAATAAAAACGTGCAATAACATTAAAATACTCGTAAATCAAATCTGCCCTCCTTTATAATATGTCATCCTATTGAAGAGAGGTTCCATTACTTAGCATATAAAACAATTTACGCTTACGAAAGCTCGAATGTATCATTAATATGTACTGAAGTTACATTGGAATTATCGTAGACATAACACCGTCAAAAGTGAGTGACAACTGGAGATTCCGAAAGGTTATACGTGCCAAGGCATCCGCATTCCATAAGTAGGAAAGACTACGGCTCCACCACACGCATACAAATATATAAGGAAGTTGCTTATTACCGGGTGCGGTTTAGTCAAAATTTCCGTAGCATATGCGTATAGTACAACTTAGAGTTATGTAAATTTTACTTTCACCTAAAGAAAAAAGAAACGTGTGAAAAAAACAAGAGGAAAAAATTACGCCCTTTTATTTCGTCTGATCTAAAGAGAACTTCGACGAATTTCATGGGACGTTTAAAAATTTTTAAAAGTCCAAAGTATCCTCTCGACTATAAATCAAATCACGCAAATCACTTGTTAAACTAAGTAGAGCTTCTTACATAGTCAAGCGGATGCCCCCGCGTTTCGCATCTTGTTTACAGACGACTTGACAAGGTTTACACACTCCAATAGCTGTTCTGCTTCCTAGTTCCAACTTTAAAAGACGTATTTGTGACATAATATATGGTTTTTTTATCTTCAGGTATATACAGTCAGTGTTGATCTAAGACGTACATTTTTAAAATTCTAATTGCATATAATTTTCAATAATAATAATAATAATAATAATAATAATAATATAATATATATATTTATTACCCAACAGATTACATCTAATTATAGAACATTTTTATAGTAAGAACCGTTTTTAAGTGGAGTAACAGCAACACTATTTATGAACATAAATTGTATCAAAAACTGAAGTATGAACATATTTTTACTTTTCTACATAGTCACCAAGAATGTCTAAGCATTTGTTAAGTCGTGGCACTAGCTTTTCGATCCCCTGACCATAGAACTCTGCCGCCTGAGCATTTAACCAGTTAGTAACAATTTCTTTCAACACGTCATCATTTTCAAATCGCTTTCCACCAAGATATTCTTTGAATTTTGGAAATACATGAAAGTCTGATGGTGCTAGGTAAGGGCTGTAGGGAGGATGGTCCAGTAATTCCCATCGAAATTTGTCCAGTCGCGTCTTTGCCATTGCTGCAGTGTGAGGCCGAGCGTTATCGTGAAGCAGCACGACGTCGCTAGACGGAAGTCCTCGCCGGCGTTTTTGAATAGCACGCCTAAGCTTAGTTAGTGTATCGCAATATCTCCCAGCATTTATGGTCATTCCTCTTGGCAGAAAGTCAATCAGAAGAACGCCTTTCCGATCCCAAAAGACCGTGGCCATGATTTTCCGTGTTGAAGGTTCTTGTTTGAATTTTTGTGGTTCCGTCGGTGAATTTGAGTGATGCCTTTCACTGGATTGACGTTTAGTCTCTGGAGTGTAGTACGCTACCCACGTTTCATCACCGGTAACAATATGATTCAAGAACTCATCACCACTCTTATCATAGCGCTCCAAAAATGACAAAGAATGTGCCAAACGCTTCTTTTTGTGATCTTCTGTCAACATTTTTGGCACCCATCTGGCACACATTTTTTTGTAATGAAGTTTGTTAGAAACAATGTGATAAACAACCGATCTTGAAACTTGTGCAAATTTCCCATGAAGTTCGTCAATTGTAAAGAGCCGGTTTTGGCGAATTTCCTCATCAACTTTTTTTTTCAAGTCTTCATCAATCAAACAGTTGGTCTCCCAGATCGTTCTTCATCATGAACATTTGTTCTTCCTTCATTGAAAAACCTACACCATTTACTCACATTACTGTCATTCATTACACCTTCACCTTAAACTTCAACAAGCTCCCGGTGAATTTCGACGGGACGAACTTGTCTTGCGTTTAAAAACCGAATAACCGAGCGCACTTCACAATCGGTAGGTTTATTGATTGACATTGCGACAAACAAAGCAGTGTTACGATAGAACCAACAGTGGCAGAGACATGAAATCAACTGACTGCGTAGTTGGGGACTGGATAAGAGTGGCTAACTTGAGCGGGCGTTACGTGACAGCCTGCGCGGTTGCTATGCGCAAACGGTTCTTACTTTAAAAATGAGCCTCGTATTCTGTGAGCAAGAGGAATACTGAGGCACAACAACTTAATCTTTTCTGATAAACATAAAATTTATAGAGCAATAGATCGTAAATGAACTTGATATTTTTGCAATTCCAATGACTCAATACTAAATTTCCGAAGAAAGATATCATAGCATGTCCGCTGGACGGAATAAGCAATGCTCTTCTTGAAATATAGGTAATTTAGAAATTGTATTTTCAATTTTCTCAAGAGCTTCTGCACAAGTTATATATTTAAAACAACAAATGAAAGCAGCATATTCGAGGCGGGAGGAAACAAATCAGTAATATACGAAAGTTATGGGGTCTATCGATGCAAATTGTCTAATGTTTCTAATAATAAATCCTAAGATTTTCAATGGAGGTGAAGTAGTAATGCTACTGAAATGGTCAGAGAACGTAATCAAAAAGTACACCAAAATCGTTGATCACTATACAATGGCAAATAGGGTTTCAATCAAACGTGTAATCAAAACTGAGTACATTTTGAGAAATTCATAGGCATCCGAACACCAGGTACGCAAAACATCTATCTGCACCTGCAGAAATAAGCTTGACATGATATGGTAGCCTAATCTAGAACAGATGTCATTAATAAATGTGGTAAATAATCATGGATCCAGATTACTATCTTGGAAAACTCCTGGGGTAGCAGTCAAGTGAAGTTATTGATGTCCAGCATAATTGGTATATTGTATCCTATTCATCAGGTAGCAATACCGTCAATTTTCCGTAGCAGTATAGCGTGATCAATAATCAAAAGCTTTAGAAAAATCAGTATAGCCAAGCACTCTAACACAGATTGAAATAACATTGCAAGATTGGATGCCGTAGATCGCTTACTCACAAAATCATACTGGTCAAATTAATTAATAGAATTGACCATTTCGTCTGTTTTTGTATTGCGGTTCGGTATTAGATGCATATATTATTTATTAATGAAAGTAAATCTATTAAATTGACACAATAAAGCAAAATAAATATTTCTAAATGTCTATTTTCATTGTGTGTCAAGAATGTATTGTATATTATTATTTGAGTAATTCACACTGAATCTGACTTTTGCTGTCAAAGTCAGAATATTTATATAATACAAAATCGTGTTTTGCCGCAAAACATTATGTAGGCTAGAATATCTACTAGCAGCAATTCTTTTCTAGTAAGTATGTTGAATTCAGCATATAGTTTGATGTATGTTCATACGTATAAGTATGTGTTCAAGCATATTGAAAACAAGAAGTTCGAAAGTGTGAAGTTAGTGCCCTTTTTCCGAAAATGGAACTTCTGACAATTGTTCCAAGGTGTTCTAGGTTTGTTCTAAATTGTTTCAACATACTTCAAAGAAAAAATCGCAATCGACGGAGAAAGTGGCAAAAAACAATTTTAGAATAGGCGGAATGTGTCGCACTTTCTGAACTTTATAGTGCAATCGTATGATGCAGCTCCATAACCAGACGCAGTCTCTTTTGTGATTTGAAGAAAACATAATAACAAATATAATGTTCATTTATTTTAAAACGGTATTGTTACCAAATACTGATATGCTCCTAATATAATATAATATTAGGAGTACAATTTGGGTTACATTATAATAATTATAATAGAAAACAACTATATAGAACCGACAAAATCCAAAAAGCTGAGAGAAGCTTAAAATTATATCTCATATATGATCTTATTTACAATATATATATACAGGATGTCCCAGAAATAAAAAGACGGAGTAGCAGAAATCGGAAGCTAGATTGTGTAAAAACGTACCCTCAAAATATCAAGTCTTTATTCGTACGCACACGGTAGAAAAAAAATAATAAAGAATTCAATTGGCCTTACGCCGACCCTGGACTAAATATCCACCTGCTTCACTTTCACATTCGGTCCTTTTCAGGACAATCATATATTGTGTTAAAAAAAGGAGGAGGAATAGATACTTCATAATAAATATCAAACCATTAATTACTTTAATTTTACACCTGCTAGAAAAAAATAATTACATTCTTGATATTTACTGTAATCTAGAAAAACTACGATTTATTGAATATTCTAAAATAATAATAATCAGCTGTGTCCGACTACAAACACATTCAAGAGCAACAACCTTCCTATTTTAAAAATAAAAACAATCTTTTATTGTCTGCAATAAAGTGGCCTATCTGGCAAATAATATGTCTTATATGAATGAGTACGATTTATCGTTTTTTCCCGTTTTATACAAATAAAGGCGTATTTTTCTATGAATGCGTGATCGTTTCTATTTACAAATGAGCATTCTTACGTGTATTTATAAACATACATTCTGTGCCAGGTCCGTAATGTAATTTTTTATCTAAAAAACAACATAGAAAATTAAATTTTTAATTTCTTCGTTATTACGGTATATTTGGGCCTGTTTCTGTTCGGACGTTACATACCTTCTACTCCGTCTTTTTATTTATGGGACATCCTCTATATATGTATGGATATAAATAGCTTTTTTATAAAACATATTTAACTGCATTCTCTTGGTTTTGCTCATTTGATTTTGTTAGTATCGCATATATAATAATAATAATGCTGGTATTAAATAGAGTGTCTTCAACAGTATGAAGAATATCAGTTAATCTACAGAAGAATACCACATGATTTGAAAGATATCACCTAATACGCCAGGCAGAAAAAATGAAATGGGCGTCAAACGACTAATAAAAATACATTTAAAAAAATATCTGGACAACAACTCCTCATACCCATCCGCACCTGAGCTAACTTCGTTTTCAAAGAAATATTTAACATCTAATAAAGTGTAGCCCAAATAAAAAACAAAATTAAATCTTTAAAAATGAATGCACGCAATTATGTGCATTTCTTTTCCACTTGAGCCACTTGCTCACATAAAGCGCGAAAAATTTTCGGAGTTAAGTGTTAAGAGTAATCTTTTAAAATAATAAAGAAAAGAAATCCAAATTCTGTTTGATAAAAACAGTAATATAATTCTCTAATAAACGTATTTTATTACCGGTATGGTTCAAGTGTTGTATACAGCCAATGGAAAAGTTCGATAAATATAAACTAACTTCTTTCTTTTAATAATAATATTTCCACTTTAAGCAACGATAAATTTGATAATTAAAATCTGTTGATAATAATTCCACTCTTTCACTCCTCGACTTGCACGTATGACATACGTATAACATTATTGCCATGGTGAAATGATTAACAACATCTTTAGAATAAAAATAATTTGTAACGTGTCTACATATAATTTTATAGGAGGCGTGAAATGCAACATTTGTTACCATTTCTTGATATGTATACATGAATGTGTTCATTTACACATTTGGTATTGGAGAATGTGTCATCCCCATAACGAATGCAATTTTACTAAAGTTATATGAATTTTACAAAAGCCACAGCTTTATCGATATGCTCCATCTCGACTCAATACCTTCATTAGAGAACAGCATGTACCATTTTGAAAGTAAACAAAAACTTCATTTTTTATGCTAGATTTATCTAACAAATATATATATATATAGTGCTCGACGAAATTCAGCTTAGAGTACTGATAGTGTATATCACTTATATCACTGTGTATAAAACTTACTACCAGGAAAGGTAGAATTAGGGTTTAGGTAAAAATAAAAACCCTAATTCTACCTTTCCTGGTAGTAAGTTTTATATATATACATATATATATAATACTTGTCTTGCCTTTACTAATTAAAATTAATGCTATGCAAATTGAAAGTTTAACCAAAAAAATAAATACAGCAGACGTTTCACTTTATTCAAATAAGAATGATTTTGAATTATATATTGCGTCTTGCCTAAAATAGCCTATATTTTTTTTCTCGTTTTTCTCTAAATAACGTAACGTAACGTGTAAGACCACATAAAAAACAGACAAGTAACAGACAAAACAAGTAATAAACAAAACACTCCAGGGCAATAAGAGAGTTTACTTTGCCTTTACAGACCTCAAATAGAGATTTTATAAAGTATCAAAAAAAAAAACGTATGGAAAAGCCTCGAGAACAGATGCGCCAATAAAAAAATAATAATATCTACAATAATCTATAATAATACAGCAAATTACGTAGTCAAGAACTGCAACACATCAGCAAAATCCACCACCAGTTACAGCTTAAGACAGATAGGTATAATGAATACATACTATATACTATTTACAATTCCAATGGATGATATAATCAAGATGTAAGGCCAAGCATTACAGTAAAATTTCATGGTGTACTTGAAAAATGATACGGGTACATATTACAGAATATGCGTTTGCAGATGACGTATAGTTATGGACGAAAATAATAAAGATATGCAAAATAACATAAGCCATTGGAATGACACCATAAAATGAGAAAAAGTATGGAAATAAATAAAGGAACAGAATAAATACACATAGAAATAGAAGGCAAACAAATACAGCAAGAATAGAAGTTCAAATACTTTGGAATAACAACTGACGAAAGTCCAGATGAAGAAATAGACGTGGACAAAAGACTGTAGCAAGAAAATATGGCTGTGAATTCTGGGTTCTGTCAGAAAGAACAATTATACCATCAAACAAATTGTTATTAATCTTGTTTAGAGCAATAAACTGTTTTAAATATGTATCCTTTCTGTGGAGGCTCATACAAATTTATCTGATTCGTTTATTGTTTTGTCCGAAACAGTACTATCTATTTTTCATTCCGCGTTTAGATTACCATGAATATGTTTTCTTTGCGTGTTTCAACGTTTCAGGGATGTAATCATAGAGTCGTAATGCTTGAAAAGTGAAGTTGTTTTGACCAATTGTTTTAGCCTGCTGTGATTTGAATATAATAACATCATATTTAAACTTTAAAACCCTATGGATATTTATTTACAAAAATATTACTTTTAGTTTTTGTTTTAGGTGGACCAATATTTTATTAGCATGAAGTTTTCTGATATTTAAAATACTCAACGCAGTGGAAAGGGATTTCACTGTAGTTAATACCTTGTTAGATATTATTTTTAATATACATTTTTGTATTGTTTTTAGTTTTTTTTTATATAACAATCTGTTGTGCCTTGCCAACCCATTATGTTATCGTATATGCGTGATTCTAATAATGTAACATAAATGGTTGGAAATTGTGATATATTTAAATATTGCTTGAGGTGCTTAAACAGCGTTCAAGTAAAGTAAGAACTCTCTTCAAAGAACCTTGATAGTCTATCAAATTAAAGATGTCTTCAACAACACATTACTATATATACATGCAATAAAATAAATATTCTTATATTATTATATGTCGTATAAAAAAACAAATACATATATAATTAATAACTGAATGAAATTTCAAGTGCACGTGAGTAGTTAAAGTATTAAATCCTGGAAAGGAATATTTAAAGTTAAAATTGAGAAGTGTAGGTACATTATGTTGAACATGATTTTTTATGAGTCTAAATAATTTGTTAAAAGGGTAAATGAGAAGAAATTAGAAATGTTTTAATTTACATCAATTTTCATTATTTATAAAATTTATGACCATGATTGTATATTTTTCAAAACAAACAACCTTTGGAAGATAATATAAAAATGCATTCGTCGCAAAAAAAAAGCAGTAGAATTATACATTATTTTTGTCAACGTTTTGACGAAAGCATTAAATCAAGCATCTTGAAAAAACGCTAAATTAATCGAAGGAAAATATTTTTTAATTATAACCTCACAATTTGAAGAGAAATTTTGTAAAGGAAGTAGTCACAATATCCTGATCTAATTTCAGAATAAAGGAAATAAAACCATTCACGAATGCTTTGAAACACGTAATTTCAACCAAAATCCCAAGCCTTTATAACTTCGCCAGAGTATAGCAAAACAGGAGAAATAAGAGTTTTATTATCTCGTTGTTATATGTTGTTTTCAATAAATACTCTTAATAACCTACAAATTTTGATATAATCCAATGTGAAAATTATGTTCTATTTATCGCATCGTCTAGAATTTCTTAAAATATCCCATATTAAGTAACTTCATTTTAATTTGTATTAGTAAAACTTAATACATCATTTTTCTCGTGTATTTTCTCTTTTATGTAACTACTATACTTCGAAGTGAAAGCACTTGGAACGGCACCGGAAAAACTGGACGACACGTTTGCAATTTGGCAACAGGGGATGGAGAAGAAAGATTTCTACAACACCTGAACAGCGTACACCAGAAAATCAAATTCATCGAAGAGATAGAAGAGCAACAAAAATTACCTTTCCTAGATGTACTCGTCTATAAGAAGTCGAATAATACACTAGGGCTACACGATGTATCAGAAGAAAACACACACAAATCGATATCTGAACGGTAATCGCATCATCAGGCAACACAACTAAACTCAGTTCCATCCAAGAACGCTAATAACAAGTGTAAGAAGATTGCTAAGGTATTACTACAAAACCACTTCCAACAGAGAATTATACAACTAACAACACGAGACACAAGGACATACAACACCGAACAAGACACCAATTGACATAAAATATTCTTGCCATACGTCAAATGGAATTTACATCCGACCATAAGATTGCAAATGTGCTCAAAACTTCTAAAGACAAAATATACTTAGAAGAGCAAGGAGTTAACAAAAAAACCTTCAAAACGTGAGCTACTAGCTACAGCGGTCAAACAAATCGTCGAATAAATGTACGAACAGATGAACATAAAAACTCAAGTAGCCACGAGAAATAACATCGATGTCGAAGGAACAAAAATACAAGCCAGGGTGGAACATTTAAATAAGCGGATAATACGCGAAGTAACTGAAATCGAAAAACCCTCGATAATTTAAACAGAAGAGATGATGCATGACGTCTACCGGATATTTAGAAAACAGCTTTAACGGAACTACGTATTCAGTGTAATAGCGCAACAACAGCTAACACTCTAGAGTAGTCTAGAGCGTACAAACGAGGACGCTCACCCCCATCGAATCGACGGGCCAATTGGTGCGAGACATAGCCAACAGCAACAATTCAACCGAACAATGAGCGCCCGGCAGAACAAGCAATAACACAAATACGAGCCAAACGATGGGTTACACGCAGCCAAACGAACATCGTGAAGGATACATAATCACCTGAAGATGGTAAATGACATTTTACCGAAACGTTGCATCGATCCTTTTCGGAACACGATCACTTATACGAGAGACGAAACTACGTGACTACACATTACACTCGCGAAAATCTGCGCTACCATACTCACACACATATACAGTGTGGAAATAAAGTAACGCATAGAGGCATTAACTTCGTTAATATTCATTTTTTGAAAAAAATATCCAACGGGTATAGCGATATTAACTAAAGGAAATATTTTCATCGCACTTTTAGTTTCTTACTTCATTTGTTTTCCATGTTATGACGTCACCGACTTTTTTTTAAATGACAACCTCTATTTTTTTTAATTGATTTCGATAGTACTTTCAATTCCTTATCTAATGGTATAAAATTTTTAAAATGTTATATTTGAAAAAAATTGAGAAAAATAGTCTTAAAGTTCAAATATTAAAAATTCATTAAACGGATTTAGTCATATAAATTTGATGGAAAAGTTGACGGCCAATTGGTTTTTATTATGAAAATGGCTTTTATTGTATATAATATAAAAATATTGAAAAACCGAATTGTAAATTTACTATCTACTCCATTCAAAGTTAATATTCACATTAAAACTAAATTCATTAACCAGGAAAAAAAATCTAACAATAACATCACACAAAAATAAGCACAGAAATAACACTTTTTAAATTACATTTCCATTAAGTGTTCAAAATGACGACCCTGTACCATCCGACAATACCCAATATGTTTATAAAACTCATTTATCACATTCTGAATAGTTTGAGCTGATATTAATCCAATTTCGTGTAGAATTCTGGGCAAAAATTAGTTATTAGGTTGTCATTTAAAAAAAAATCGATGACGTCATAACATAAAAAACAAATAAAGTAAAAAAACTGAAAATGCGATGAAAATATTCGCTTTAGTTAAAATCGCTAACCCCTTCGAGATCTCTTTCAAAAAATTAATATTAACGAAGTTAATGCCTCTATCCGTTACATTATTTCCACACTGTATATACACATATATAAATAAATGATATATATATGTGTATATGTATATAAAAACAGTTTCCTTTCTTGGTTCAGCGGCTATTTTTATCAAACCCCTAAGAAAATAACTTATTTATTTATATATATATATATATATATATATATAGATATAAAATATATTACAATTCTTTGCCAAAATATACAAATGTATTGAAAAATTCAAAAGATTCTTGGTAGTAGTGGCATACAATGAAGTAAAAGTAATAACAATATGACAACTGCTTGTCAATTAGAAAACAATGACAAATATAAAATGCAAATCACAATAGATATATATATATATATATATATATATATATTTGCCGGAGTTCAGTTATGACTGATGGTGTATTTCATTATCTACTGTGTTTTAGTACCGGATGGTAGAATTCGGGTTTTGAAATTTATGAAAACAGCTTTTTGTTGGCTTGTGACGTTTCGGTCATTTCTTACGATCTCCTTCAGACCTTTTTATAAAAGACAAACATATTACGTGATATACAATAAAAGAGTGGATAGTTATAATTTATTATTTAATGTGGGATACTTACATCTGCCTAGACATTAAAAATATTACTGCACATTTAAAATATGTAGTCTTTACATTACATTACACATGAGGATTTAAAATCTCATATCTTATATAAATATTATTACATATACAAATGTATATATGGTATTTTATAATTAATTAACAATGATTAACTATGATTTAAATGATTAAGAATACGTATTGTCTTCATTTGTCTAGTTAATACATTTAAAATTGTATTTCTTCAAATACATTATCAATATTTCTGAAGTGAGCTCAATTTAATTTTCATGGACCGTATTCATCAAAACTAATAATATTCTTGACAATACGTATTTTCTTTTCCTGACTGCTTTTAAATTCCCCAAGGATTATAAAATCTCACGATCTCATTTACTCTCCTTCTATCTAGGTTAAGTCCTTAGAATGATAAAAGGTGCATAGTTTCCAAAACATTACAGCTTAATAGAAACGTCATAATAAATGAAAAGCTTTTAAAATTTAAACGTAAAATTTGTCACCAATGCGCAATATAGATTTTCTTATGCGATCGCCTGATAGTACTAAATTACAAAAATGTATTAGTAATAAAAACAATTAATTTATATTAAATACGATATGCATATGACTGATTTTCTGAAATTTAATGCCTTTTTAGATTATTGATTTTTATATAGCGTTTTCTTCTTTTAGAAAATTGTCGCTTTTGGAATAGATAATTACTCATTAACTCGTCTACACAGTATGAGTTTCTATTGTAATATAATGTTCATATTTTAAATACGACACCTAGCTCTTCTACAAAAGGATTTTCACATCAAGAAATCTAAACAACTCAAAGGATTTCCAGATTTTACATTGCCATTGTCTTTTAATTATACAAGAACCTTTAGAATAATGTCTCCCAAAGAGGGTATTCACATTTAAGAAATTCCTTTATGCAACGTAGGATACATACGTGGAAATATTTTCCCTTTGATACAAAAGGTTAGGTATTTTTAAAGCTTATTATATATTTCGTTTTTTTTCTATTTAAGAATACGTTTTTGTGAAAGTATACATTATAAAATGTGATCTTATATGGAATGTATGTATATATATATATATATATAACATACTTTTTTAAACCGTAGCTTGCTGGCGCTCTTTTCTTGTAAAATGATGTTGTCTCAAAGCAAAAGCTAAAATCACGACGATGTATAATTCACCTTAATGAAAATACATTAATGTAATTAAAAATTCAAGAAGCCTGTGGCTGGAAACAAATCTTTATTGTGTAGATTTTGAAAACAAAATTTTATTTATAACACGAGAAGACGAGAAGACTCGCAAAATGAGGAGATTTCATGCTGAATGCAAATTACTGTATGACTTACTATTATCATAATAAAATATATAGTGGATAAATACAAATGAAATAGGCATATTCATGTAGTTCTTCAAAAAAACAATTGCTAAATATACTTTTTCTACCTTGCTTTAGTTTAAACATCGTAACATTTCATTACAATACCCAAAATCTTGAATAATTTTGAAATTGACAGGATTTGGTGCGTCACAAATAGCAGAAACGTCAACAAGTTTAAGATGTCAAATTTGCTTTTATAAGAAATTATGTATCAACCCACACAAATAGACTTCAATATTTATCAACTAATAATTTTAAAGTAATTTATCGACCATTAAACTCAAATAATATCATGTTACTAAGGCACTTCAAAGAAAAAAACGTGACATCTTACGTATCTTAATGACACTTTCAAAAATTCGCGTAAATTTTATCTTAAGAATTTCAGATATTTTTTTCACATAACACAGGTGACTGGAGAGGGATACAATTTATTAATTCTGCAACTAAAACAACAAAAACTATATATAGTCTTACATGCTTGGCCACGTATTTATAATAGTTTAAAACTGAAGCAAGTAAAGCTTTAAGTTTTTCAGGGCGTACCATATGCAATGTAAACAGGGCACGACAAATGGGTCAAATATCAAATCAAAAGAAACTTAACAAAAAAAAAATTACAAATAAATGATAGACTGACTGCACATGATGACAATAGACAAGCACTTATTGGGCGTAAAGTGCGTGGCTTTTTTTATACAAAATGCACCTCGTACTTTAAATATTATTCTTGCTGCTGTTAATAATGATGATGATCTGCCTAACTTCGCACGGGCAACTTTTGACAGATTGCTATATGATATATACCGCATGTGTCAAATATCATTAGGGAACAAAATAGAAAAATTTACTACCTAAATGAAACATGGGTCAATGAAGGCCATACTGTGCAAAAAATATGGGTAGATGAAACGGTAACAAGTCCAAGGCAAGCATTATTACAAGGGCTCTCGACGGGTCTTAAAAATCCAACTGGAAAGGGAAGACGATTGATTGTTCTTCATATTGGTTCAGAAGATGGATTTGTAGAAAATGGCTTATTGTTATTCGAGTCAAAAAGGACCAATGATTATCACTTAGAAATGAATGTGAATATCTTTGAGGAGTGGTTTGAAAAGGTATTGCCAACGTTGGAAGAAAAATGTGTTGTGGTATTAGATAATTCTTCCTATCACAGTAGAAAAATTGAAAAAAAATGGGCCCAAGTTAAAGGACAAATTGCAAGGAAAAACACTACATTTAAATTAAAGGAAGTCAAAGAGCTGTTACACACATCATTGAACAATGTTACAAAAGAGAACTGGTTGAATGCCATCAAACATGTTAAAGAAGTAGAGAAGAATATGTGGGAGTTAGACGTAATTGTTGAAAATTTACAAGAGAGTTTCATTATTAATTTGGAAAGTTCTGAAAGTAGTGAATGTGACAGTGACATTCAGTAATAATTTGTATTGTCAACACAGAAAAATTTAAAATATATGTTTACATTCATAGTTTCTTTCACTCTTTCTTCTATATATTTTTTAAAAGTAAAGTATATTGTGTATGCATTTTATTTATATATGTTTACTATGTATGTACTCTATTTATACACGTATAAAATATCTTATAAATTCATAATAAAGTAACTACCTATGCCCTATTTAAACTTGTAATTTATATTATATACACATGTGAATAAAGTCTTTAATACATTTGCTTCATTTTTAAATACCTATATTGCTTTTGTATTATTTGTTAAAATGCCTGATATTGATTATGACAAATGCATATGCCCAGCTGACTCTAAGACAGTTAACTTCACAGCCGAAGCTGCAAGTATCTGCTCTGCAAGTCTTTTTAATATTTTGCAAGAACACAATGCAAAAGATGTGAAACCACCAAAGATGAATCCATTCATTCTTGAAATTACACAATTTAATAGATGGTATTCCACCTGTGCCAAGTACAGTTATTATTGTATATTTGGTTTTAATACATATTTATTACACTAAGGACCGGATGACAGTGTTCAAGAGTCTCACCGCTTACATTTCTTAACAACATATTTATTTTATGTGGAAAAGTACGTTTTTGATTAGGTGAAACATTTATAAGAAGTTAATTAAAAACCAATGGATGTGTAGTGCATTATTGTGAAATGTGAATCAATACTTTTGGCTCACTCTACATGCATGGCTGATAACAGCCGAACATTGTAGTTATGTTGGTGCATTATTATCTCAGTATACGAAGAAAAACAAAGCCAGTCATGCACTGATTAAGGATTAATTATTTAAACTTGCCTTTAAACTTACAATACCTTTACAAAACAATCAGAGGTTTGTTTTACAAGATTTATTTATTAAAATAGTTTCACTTAATTATTATAGAAGCAATAGTTAATAAATAGTAATTAGAAAATTAGTTTAATCATACAGAAATATTATGTGTAAGATTATAAAAGTTTATTATAAACATTTAGCGTACAATGTATAACAGTGTAGGACTTAAGAAAATGTAAATAGATTTCAAATATATTAATAAATGAATTTAACTCATTATTAAAGTTTTGTGTTTTGTCTGTAACGAAATACCTATTTAAATTCTAAAATAATGGCCACGTACAGGAATAAATTAAGATTATATAGTGCCATAAATAATTATAAATACAAAATCATTTATGACTTACATATTGCAGTGATCTTGAATAAATAATAATATGTAAATAAATAAGTATAATCAAGATCACTTCAAGATTTTATTTAAATTAATTTTATTTTATTCATTTTTATCATAATGTGTATGTAAATATTCACTATATCAATAATTTGCGAAAATTTTATTTTTATTTAAGTAAAACAATAAAAGAATCTTAGTAAAATTTTTATAAAGTCATAATATTAAGTTACGCATTGAATGTTACGTTTCAATAATGAGAAGGTGTCCTTCGCCCGAAGAATACTGACACCGGCGAAGATCGACCGTGTAGGCCGGCGCAAGAAATATTGTTCGCCAGGTGCATGGATGAGTCATAAACGTGTAGACAAATTTATATTCACATCTTTGTTTACCTTTTTCAAGGATTGTTAATGCGCTGTTTCCCCAAGTGACCGATAAGAGCAGCACCGTCGATATACAATTTTGGAGGTGGTATCGGTATATGCCGAAAGTTGCCGTACGTTTTTATAAAGAAAATTAGGCATAAAAGAGCTGACGGATAAAATTTCCGGGACAGCTTGGTGCAAACCGCTATCTTTAAATAGTCTTAAAGTAGGTGACAAACCACTTCCTCCTCTTTTAAAAAGGATTACTCTTAAATCCGGACTTAGAATAATTTTTGAGATTTTCGACACTTATAAAATTTTTAACAAGATTCAACACTTGTAATATTTTTATTTTAACATGCAACGTGTATTACATTGAGATTTCTAGTTATACTTGAATAACTATTTATGTATGAGATAATTTTATTTATGAATTCGGTTTTTGAATTTATTTAATTTCATTTTCTTTTCTTTTTCTAGAGTGTTTTGTTTTGCATGTAGGGGTACTATGCCATACATTATGACAAAACTTTCTAGTAATTGTAATGATAACTTTGGATAGCATAATCATTTCATTTTCGTATAATTTACTTTTCTTTTAAATTTATTTATCCTACAAAAGGGATTTGAAATTAATAATTTTGTTTTATGTGTATATAGGATATATATAAGTGAACCAGTTTTTAAAAATTTATTATGGATGAGTTTGAAACCATGTACGAAGAGTTAAGGTGATTAGATAATATTTGTTATAAATGTGTGTATAGTGGTGTACCAAATTCTTTGTTTGTGGTGGTGTTTTTGTATTGGAATTTCACGAGAAGGTAAAAGTTTATTTTAATGTATATATTATTTCTTCTTATATGTATATCAAGTATATTTTTGTTGTATTTGGGTTTTCAATATTAACGTGTTGAATAATACATCAGGAATGTGTGAAATGAATTAAGTCATTATTTAATTCATAGCATGGAGTCCTGGTGAATTTGAAAGACACGAATTGGTCTTGGTGGTACTGCGTTTGGGAGCGAGAAAAGGCACCAGGCAGAACTAATCAGGGCTGAGTTAATCTATTGAATACGCAAAGACATTATTTTATTTCATTTTATTTATATAAAATTTATTTATATATATATATATATATTCCTTAAGGAGTGAGCACATTGTGATGTATGTTCGGGTTGTGTCCGACGAGTTGAAAAGACATACTCGTAGGGTGGAACTTTGGGATACTCATCTGTGTGAATTTGCTATCTGATGGTACTGTGTTGGGAGCGAGAAAAGGCGCCGGACAGGACTAATTAGGGCAAAGCCATATCCTTAATGTTTATATTTTGTTCGCAAATAGTAGATCGCGTAAATTTTTGGTTATTTATATTCCAGTACAATTCATCATGTGTAATTTATTTTATTTTTGATTGTTTACATGTATCTATGACAAATATAATTCATAATAATCACGTTCACATTTTTCTTTAGACATAAGCTTTTCACGACATTATGACTTCATTTATTTTTTATTTCTTATAATATTTTATTGATTATGATGTATCAATTTGAATAATGATTGAATTATTGATTCTTTGTATGTAAATATTTGTATATTAAAATTTTTGAATTCGTTTAAATTTATTTTTAATAAATTAGATGTTAAGATTTATTTGGCATTTTATTTTCTTTACCTGACCTGGAGATAATTAAAGAGCAGGAGAATCGATTGGAGAATCTACTTATATTTTCTGCCCCTGAGAGAATTATTTATTTTAAACTGAGCTCGTTGTATGTAAAAGTTTTGCTTAACCTACTTTTCAGCAGAAAATTCATCGTATCTTAGTCTAGCATAAGGCCTAGCACTAAGATGCGTGCTCGACTCTCAATTACACATTGATTAAATAAATTAAATTTATTTCATTTATATATAAATTTGCAAGAGTCACAGCATATATATGGCGACCAACGTAGTGGGGCAAAACTTTTACATTTTTATACTGAATAGATAAAAATTAATTGATTATTTAATATTCAAATGGCTGTGTAATTAAAGGGAGGTATTTTCACCTTTAAGTGCATTTGAATAATTAATAAGTATAATTCACAAATAAATTTTGTCAAGTTTTGATTTATTTTTCTCCACAAATAAGTCTCTTTAAGTGCCAGGACAGATAAAGTAAATATGTCTGAGAATAAAGGTGAGGGTGAAAATCCTGAAAGTGGTACAGATACCAAATATTTATTTGAAACGTACAGGGAACCACAAGGTATTTCCTCTGTGACAGATTCAGAAAAGACTCTACCTCTTGATGAGGATGAAAATATAACTGAAAATGTAAAAATTGAAACGAAAGAAATGCCAGGCGGAGACAGATTCGATTTCCTATTTGAAAAACTTTTCTGTAAGTTGGAATGTGACAAGATAGAGATGAATAAGAAGTTAGATGAAAATAAAACTGAGATGAATAAAAAGTTTGATGAAAAGTTTCAAGAAAATAAAGAAGATATAAACAAGAAATTGGATGAGAATAAATTAGAAATACAAGCTGTAGTAAAGTCGATGAATGAGAAGATTGATGAAAGAATTAAAGCTTGTAGAATGGAAATGTCTGCAATGAACAATAAAATAAATGAAGATATGAAACAAAGCACAACACAGATCAATGAAAAAATTGAAGCAAATGAAAAGAAGTGTAAGAATAGCAGTGAATTCTTAATAGATGAAATGAACCAGAGAGCTAGGGTAGCAAGAGAAAATTTTAAACAAATAGAAGAAAGGATTGGAGGACAAGATGAAAAAATGCAATTCTTGGAACTGAAGGTGGACAGTAGTGCCATGTCAGTTCAGAAAGATGTTCAAAATTTAACAAGCAAGTTTGAGGATTGTAGAGTCAAATATGGAACATGTACAGACTCTCTTTTAAAATTACAGGATATGACATTAAATTGTCAAGATACGATTAAGAATTTGAAAACAAGAGTTGAACAAGGTACAATTACACCTTGTGTTGTGCCGCAACAGATATCAATTGGTACAGAAAATATACCAAAATTTTCTGGATATAACAAAGACAACCCAATGGCATTTCTTAAAACCATTAAGACATATATTCGTGGTATTAACGATGATATGTCAAAATTACATTTCATGAGAGGGTGTCTTAGAGATTATGCATTACTATGGTACGATATGGTAATTGATGAGGTACAGACGTACGAAGAATTAGAGAATACGTTTATCAGACAGTACTGGGGACAAACTCAGCAAAGGCGCATCAGACATGACCTTACCTTTGGAAAATACCGTTCTATTACGTCTAGAGAGAATTATGTTATTCGGAAATATTCTTTCTTGAAGCATATACAACCTGTGATCCAGGAGTGTGACATTGTTACACAATTAGCTAATCATTTCGAGCATGAGGTAGTACAAGCAGTTGCTTTACAGGGTATAGACACCGTTGAGCAACTCTTGGAATTGGTAAAGCGTCTGGACGACGTGGAAGATAGAAGTATATCTCAGAATAGAAATGGGTATAAAACAGGTAACAATGGTAACCACTATAATGCTCAGCAAAGATATAATGGTAATTACCACAATAACCAACAAAGATACAATGGTAATCGGTATCAGAATAATAGTTACCAGAGAGGAAAAGTGGAAAATGGTAACAACAAGAATATGAGTAATAGTAGTAGTAGTAATGATAATAATAATAATTGGAGACAGGAGGGTCATGTAGGAAGGAAATATGGAAAGAATGAAACAGAGAATACCCGAGGATTTAATAACGTAATAATAGAAAGAAAAGAAGATAGAGGAGAAGCTGTAATGAGAGATGCGTCAAGAGGAGCAATGAAGAAGGAAGTAAGGAATGTTCCTATAATTGAAGAATTTAAGGACCAGGATTTTTGGTAGGTCCAACCAAAGGGAAAAAGAAGAAACAACGAAAGAAGAGAAACTTCGTAGATTTAAGTAATATAACCACTGAATTTCCACTGGTAGATGTTAAGGTAGGGGATGTATATGGGGTAGCTGTAATAGATAGTGAATTAGAATTGTCACTTTTAGATGGGGGATTATTTGATAAAAGGTTTGAAAAATTAGGTTTTTACAAGCAAGATAATGTATTTTGTATAAATATAGAGATGGGTGATGTAGAACTTGTAACACAATTTATTGTTACACCAAGATTAAAATATTGCTGCGTACTTGGGATGGATTTTATGAGTCTATATACATCAAAATTGGAAAGGGAAAATAGAACCTTCCACAATAGTAAAGTAAACATGTCTTGGGACAAAGGTGCTCAAGATGATAAAATTTTAGTTAATAATTCAATCATTGATAATTTTGATAGGGACCTCACTTTAAAAATAAATAATGATAGTTTGATTGACAAGGATAAATGTTCACGCCATGTGGATGATCTTCAAAGGGAAGAGTCCATGTTTGTTACGGGTGACACAAAATATAGATGTACACACCATGTGGAGGGTCTTCAGAAGAAAGACGCCACGATTAATATGGGTGACATAGAAAATAAATGTGCACGCCGAAATTTTATTATGGGTGACAAAAATTTGATTTGCAACAAACAGAATAATAATGATAATGTGAGTGATCCTTTGACAAAAGATATTAAATTATTTAATGGTAATATAGATTTACCAGTAGGCTATATTAGTTGTATTAAAACAGAAACGACTCATCCATTTTCCCATAAGCAGAAATTAAGTGTCAAATTTAGAATTAATTAAAAATTAAAAGTTTGTTAAAAGATGAAATTATTGAAAATTTAGTATATAACTTAATCAACCCCGTCGCAATAGTAATTAAGAAATATTTAGATTATTTAGAAAACACTAAGAATAATAAATTAAGTTTATGTTTATTTCAATCAATAAAACAACAGCTACAACTCCCCAAATTATTAGAAACATTATTGTCAATAAGTACTAATGCAAAGTGGTTTGTAAACGTTAATTCTCTTTGGTTGGTACAGCTATATAAATGTTTCATGAAATTATATCCAATAGTGGTAAATTTATTAGTGAATTTAAATAAAATTGTTCATAAGGAACAAAATATTTTACATTATGGGTATGTAAAGCCCATACAACACATATTAAACCCACATGATGAAAATGTGTCACATCATGTGAATGATAAAATGATTTTAGGAATGAGTGTGAAATCTAAATGGATTCATGAGAGAATAGAGGCTTTGGATGCAGTTGAAAAGTACCCACAGCGCAGATATTTAAAAATGTTAAGAAGTTTTCCCAAAATAGTGGACTACAATTGCCACTTCATTTTAAGGGAACTCAGCAATACAATTACAATATTTGTAATACCAATGAAAGGTGTAAAATTTAAAGAATTTAAGTACACTTTTGTATATATAGTAATAAGTAGTTTTATTATTTTAAGTGTTTTAAATGTTATTTGTTTAAACTTTCTCGTCATGAAAGGAGTAAAGTTTAAAATAAACTCCAAGAGTTTTGCATATTTACTCCTGATTTGTATATAAATATAGAATGAGCATATTATAGGGAAATTTCATGTCTCTATGCTTTATATCAATAATATTATAAATAATGTATAAGTATATTAACTGGTATTTATGGGAAATCTTGAATTTATACCATTGGCATTAGCGATTCTCGCTTATAAATTGCAGATATTCCCATAGGGATATTTATGCAGTGATCTTGAATAAATAATAATATGTAAATAAATAAGTATAATCAAGATCACTTCAAGATTTTATTTAAATTAATTTTATTTTATTCATTTTTATCATAATGTGTATGTAAATATTCACTATATCAATAATTTGCGAAAATTTTATTTTTATTTAAGTAAAACAATAAAAGAATCTTAGTAAAATTTTTATAAAGTCATAATATTAAGTTACGCATTGAATGTTACGTTTCAATAATGAGAAGGTGTCCTTCGCCCGAAGAATACTGACACCGGCGAAGATCGACCGTGTAGGCCGGCGCAAGAAATATTGTTCGCCAGGTGCATGGATGAGTCATAAACGTGTAGACAAATTTATATTCACATCTTTGTTTACCTTTTTCAAGGATTGTTAATGCGCTGTTTCCCCAAGTGACCGATAAGAGCAGCACCGTCGATATACAATTTTGGAGGTGGTATCGGTATATGCCGAAAGTTGCCGTACGTTTTTATAAAGAAAATTAGGCATAAAAGAGCTGACGGATAAAATTTCCGGGACAGCTTGGTGCAAACCGCTATCTTTAAATAGTCTTAAAGTAGGTGACAAACCACTTCCTCCTCTTTTAAAAAGGATTACTCTTAAATCCGGACTTAGAATAATTTTTGAGATTTTCGACACTTATAAAATTTTTAACAAGATTCAACACTTGTAATATTTTTATTTTAACATGCAACGTGTATTACATTGAGATTTCTAGTTATACTTGAATAACTATTTATGTATGAGATAATTTTATTTATGAATTCGGTTTTTGAATTTATTTAATTTCATTTTCTTTTCTTTTTCTAGAGTGTTTTGTTTTGCATGTAGGGGTACTATGCCATACATTATGACAAAACTTTCTAGTAATTGTAATGATAACTTTGGATAGCATAATCATTTCATTTTCGTATAATTTACTTTTCTTTTAAATTTATTTATCCTACAAAAGGGATTTGAAATTAATAATTTTGTTTTATGTGTATATAGGATATATATAAGTGAACCAGTTTTTAAAAATTTATTATGGATGAGTTTGAAACCATGTACGAAGAGTTAAGGTGATTAGATAATATTTGTTATAAATGTGTGTATAGTGGTGTACCAAATTCTTTGTTTGTGGTGGTGTTTTTGTATTGGAATTTCACGAGAAGGTAAAAGTTTATTTTAATGTATATATTATTTCTTCTTATATGTATATCAAGTATATTTTTGTTGTATTTGGGTTTTCAATATTAACGTGTTGAATAATACATCAGGAATGTGTGAAATGAATTAAGTCATTATTTAATTCATAGCATGGAGTCCTGGTGAATTTGAAAGACACGAATTGGTCTTGGTGGTACTGCGTTTGGGAGCGAGAAAAGGCACCAGGCAGAACTAATCAGGGCTGAGTTAATCTATTGAATACGCAAAGACATTATTTTATTTCATTTTATTTATATAAAATTTATTTATATATATATATATATATTCCTTAAGGAGTGAGCACATTGTGATGTATGTTCGGGTTGTGTCCGACGAGTTGAAAAGACATACTCGTAGGGTGGAACTTTGGGATACTCATCTGTGTGAATTTGCTATCTGATGGTACTGTGTTGGGAGCGAGAAAAGGCGCCGGACAAGACTAATTAGGGCAAAGCCATATCCTTAATGTTTATATTTTGTTCGCAAATAGTAGATCGCGTAAATTTTTGGTTATTTATATTCCAGTACAATTCATCATGTGTAATTTATTTTATTTTTGATTGTTTACATGTATCTATGACAAATATAATTCATAATAATCACGTTCACATTTTTCTTTAGACATAAGCTTTTCACGACATTATGACTTCATTTATTTTTTATTTCTTATAATATTTTATTGATTATGATGTATCAATTTGAATAATGATTGAATTATTGATTCTTTGTATGTAAATATTTGTATATTAAAATTTTTGAATTCGTTTAAATTTATTTTTAATAAATTAGATGTTAAGATTTATTTGGCATTTTATTTTCTTTACCTGACCTGGAGATAATTAAAGAGCAGGAGAATCGATTGGAGAATCTACTTATATTTTCTGCCCCTGAGAGAATTATTTATTTTAAACTGAGCTAGTTGTATGTAAAAGTTTTGCTTAACCTACTTTTCAGCAGAAAATTCATCGTATCTTAGTCTAGCATAAGGCCTAGCACTAAGATGCGTGCTCGACTCTCAATTACACATTGATTAAATAAATTAAATTTATTTCATTTATATATAAATTTGCAAGAGTCACAGCAATATGTTAATTAGAACATTAAATACAATCACAATTGTATCTACACTGTTTCATTTTTGCATATTTATTACACTTTTTTAACACGATACTGAAATGAGATATTTTAAGGGCCTAACGAGTTCTTTTTTTAGAATAACAAAAATTCTCCTGCAGAATTTCTAATGCTTCCTTTATTAAAAATGATCTTTCTCCTAGAATATATCCTGGGTTAATATTGTTGCAAAAATTACTTCTTCCATTCATTTTTCAGATGTATGTCATCCCGAGTTTCACAAATGTAGCACATACTTCCCTGAGGAGTTATTGCTATTAAAATTTCTATCGTGCTTATAAATAGAACAGTACTGTTGCTGAACTAAATTATTATCTGGTTTTCCAATGAAAACTTCAAAGCAGGCAATAATTACAGCTGTTTTTTTCTTGAAACACTTCTTTCAAACATACTGCAATACAGAATGTTCTGGTCACATAATTATAAGTTTTAGCCTTTGATAACTAAATAATGACCTTAGCAAGTTAATTTAATAAGATAATTGTTTAATAAGAGCACTTATAGTCAAATTTTAATGATACAAATCTGTTTGTTTACCAACAACGGCCATATTGAATTTGCCCTATTTACGAATATTTTGTTGATATGGGTTATGTTTGAGATTTGCTTATTTTAGTTATCTAAAAAGACAAAACATGCATTTTTTGTAAATTTAAATCGGTTTAGTATTTTATATAAACTAATAAATTGTTGTTTTCCAAAATTTGAACATGTAATTAAAAGATTTTATAAACTTCAATATTAATGTAAGCACTCTATTGTAAATTGGGCTGTGCACGTGTTACGGTCGTGGACAGCTCGTAATTACTCTATATGTTGGGTGAACAGAGTATAGACCAAATTAAAAATAAGTGAAATGTACAATTTAATTAGCTGTTATCCTAGAAGCAATAATTCTATTGGTTTTAAAAATGGCGTTGATTAAATTAACTAGACAACCCATGATGATAACGGATGTCGTAGTTTTATTTAATCATAACTTTAAATTCACAGAATGTATTTCCGCATATCCTACTCGACTTCTGGAATACTTGGCTTTATAATCAGATCTTATAGGTCTTCAATATTGATATATTATAGATATCAATATTGAAGACTTTATTCTATACCCTAGTTCGCTCAAGATTTGAATATGCATCTATTATATTTCAGAACAGATTTATGACATACTGGTGATTGAAAATAGTAAGAGATATTCGAGAAACTATAATTACAATTATGTAATTACATTAACAATTCGACTTCTTTTGTTTGGCTTACTAACGTGCTAATTCAGCGACGTCTTCAACAACGCTATTATTTAACTCTGCCATTAAAGAAATAATTAAAAAACTGGTTTTGAAATTATACACTGATCAGATGATTTTTCCGAAACGTAGTCCTTGAATAACTACCTAATCTTATTTTTAATTTTCATGTATGACATTTTAGTTATGCAAGGAAGTGAAAGATTAATATTTGCTAGGGACCTGAAACTCTTCTTAGCCATAACAGTCCTACAGGTTGTTTATTGTTGCAGAATAGGCTGAATAGTGTCTCCTACTGGTGTGAGTTTAATAGACTCATGCGGAACATTTCTATATAATAATAATAATAATAAAATTTATTGCCAGAAGATATAACATACAACATATGTACACTTACAATACTTAAGTAAATACTTCGCCAAATGCATAATAATAACCAGGGCGCGGACACAAGCGAGTCATGACTCATCGCCCATGGGCGCACTATTGAAATGTTGTATTTTTAAAGAGATTTTAATTTTATTTATATAATTGGATAACAAAATTGGTGATCAATAAAATACAAAATACCTTATTATGTGTTCATTTTCTCTTCTGTAAGACTTGTTCTCTTTGAATTAAGTACATCCTTGTAGATAGAAAACGTCCTTTCTACATCGCAGCTGGTTATATTTGCGTAATGGAAATATTCTTTTATTTCAGCGTATTTAGCATACACAATTGCCGCAATGTTAGTAAATCTGGATTTCATACAACATATGTACACTTACAATACTTAAGTAAATACTTCGCCAAATGCATAATAATAACCAGGGCGCGGACACAAGCGAGTCATGACTCATCGCCCATGGGCGCACTATTGAAATGTTGTATTTTTAAAGAGGTTTTAATTTTATTTATATAATTGGATAACAAGTGACTGGTGATCAATTAAATACAAAATACCATATTATATGTTCATTTTCTCTTCTGTAAGACTTGTTCTCTTTGAATTAAGTACATCCTTGTAGATAGAAAACGTCCTTTCTACATCGCAGCTGGTTATATTTGCGTAATGGAAATATTCTTTTATTTCAGCGTATTTAGCATACACAATTGCCGCAATGTTAGTAAATCTGGTTTTCTATTAAAAACTGCGTCTAACTTTTGCCGAAGGCCACATCCGAAGCAGTGGCGGCTGCTGTAGGGAGGGCAACGGGGCACTGCCCCCCGTGACAAATTGCCCCGTAACAAATTTCTTTTAACAGATAAATTAATTATAAATACCTAATTTGTATGTAATTTTTCTGATTTGTTTGATAACAAATAATATGTTTTCGGAAGTAACAGTCCGTGTTTTCAGCGCGTTTAAAAATCGCAGTCTGACGTAGGCTCCGGGGCATCTCGCGCGACTGCTCCGTCTGCATTAGAAATCGAGGGATGAAACTGGCGCGGGTAGCGCGCGTATATATGTAGGCGGAGGGGCAATGCTCTATGGTGCCGGGTCCGAGTGGCGGTCCAGCATGTAATATACAGCGGTGAGTGTATGTTGTAATTTCTATCGGTGCAAATGCAACTATGAATTGCGTTAGTAACATTAAGACAGAATTAAAAAATCTAGGTCTCCCTAATTGATTAAACTAGAAGATCACAATTAGAAAACTAATAAAACCGTGACGAGAAAATTCAACAGAAGCTCTTACAGTTTATCAGACTGGTTGTGTGGGTGTAATGTGCAAAATGCTTTTTTTTTTATTTCGATGCTATAAAGTTCACTTTACGACATCCGTTTTGGTTTCAAAAGTATTTCTTTATCGCACGCTAATTTTGTTGTTTTGACGTTGGTAACAAAAAAAAATGGAACCAAATTATATTTAAATGTCAAAATGTAAGCCTTTAATGTAACAAGCATGTGCAATAGAAGTTGTACAAAGAATAAAAAGCACACATGCTAAGATTTTATTTACTAATTAACAATATAAATTGTTAAGCAAAGTTGGATGATAAGTTTTCTGATGCCTAATTTACTTCCGAGGTTAAATAGTACAACTGTTATAAAAGTCTTTTTTTGATAATATGTCGAGACTATGTTGACGAAAGATTTTGTAAATTGTCTTCTGCTATTTTGCGAATCTCTGAGGACGTGCAAAATAGAAAAAATCAAGTGAACGGTGTTTTTCTGCTTTGAAGAGAATAAAAACATTTTCTAGAAATACCATGCAGGAAAGCAGACTATGTGCCTTAGCAATGTGTTCCATTGAAAAACAATTACTGACATCAACACCGAACTTCAATGAATGAGTTATTAATCATTTTGCTGATCGTAAGGAACGGCGGATGAATTTTATTTTCAAACAAGTTAATTAAATAGCATATTGAGTTTGTTTTTTGTCTGTACTTAATTTTTGATATTAAACACTCAGACCCCCGGTGCCCTCCCGTCCCAAAAAATCACGGGCCGCCACTGATCCGAAGTCACTTGGAATTATTAATAGCCACATCTAATGTGGTTAATCCATTTTTTAATTTGAGATTCGATTTTCAAAATATGTGATTAGTTTAGGCAAATTTCCAAAGTGTTTCTGAAGGAATAACAACTGATTTTTTAAATTTGGGATTTGTGTTAGTTCCTTGCACTCAGAACTACTTCGAGCGTCGTCACTTAAACATGTCGACGAGTCCATGACAGAACGACACAAACGCCACTGAAGACAATTTACGCTATAACCTAAAATGTATTTGACAGATTACTTGCTCATTTGGTTAAAAACAAGATTCTTTAAAAATTTAGCTATACTGTTTGTTTTACTATAACAGTACTACTTTTCACTCTGTCATTAATGCATCTTTTCCAAAATCATGATAATTAAAGGCATGGCGCTTGTACCCTAACAAGTGTTAAATGTCGTTTGTGCCATTAATAACAAGAGGCGCTTATGCCAAACGTCATGAAAACAATCGTTTAATATTGGTGCATATGTCCACATGTGCCATTTTACATATTTTGCTGTAAGTCATTAGATGGCACTTGTGTCAAAGTAAAACAAAGTAATATTTCAATAAAAAAACAATGCTTTATTGCAACTTTGGTAAAAAAATATTATAAGATCCTTTTTTCGGTACATGTATTCCTAAGTTATAATCTTTTTTAAATAATTGAAGAAATTTACTTCGTTTTAACATTGGTAGACCATCACACTGACAATTTTTAACATACAATCGAAACAGTTTGTTAAAACTTCCTATTTCGGAAGGAAGATATTTTTTATGCGAGGAACCTTTGCAGTAATGCGACGGCACCGCAGGTAGGGATTCAATAAAATTTTTAAATACTTTCAGTTGCTCATCTGATGCTTTATGTTTAGGCTGATGTCGACTTCTCAAATCAGTGTTAGGAAACTTAGTTGGTTTCTTATTTTCTGAAACAGTACGTAGTAATCTTACTGTTATTGCATGTGTGCTCACTACAAACTGACGGCATACCTTTTGAGGAATATTGTTTCTCTTAAGAAAATATTCATTGGTTACTAGTCTGGGCTCTTTTCCTTTTGCATAGCTTCTTCTTCGTTTTACATCACACACTCTTATGGAGTCAGACAGAAACCATTTTTGATCATTACTGTTCTCAAGTTTGTAGAAATATTCAAATATTTCGTTACGTTCCTCTTCTGAAAACATATTGCATTGATTCAAACATTTCTTTTTTGCACACGGATTGGGTTTAATTTTTTTGCATCTACTCTATCACCTTTGCTATTTACATACTCTTTTCCCGAGTCTCTAAGTGCCTTTTTTTTATTCTTATTCATTATTTTTTTTAGAGAAACTTCAACATTTTCTAGGCCTTCACGGTGACTTTGCTGTAGTTTATCCCTGATCTTCCATGTACATGGATGTTCTGTTTTGCTGTCAATTGCACTATCATGAAAAGACATGGTGGGTTGAAAACTTGAACTATTGTCATTACTGGATGATGCTAGCGTTTTGGTAGGTGTAGTATCCGTCAGCACATTTTCGACATTTTTTTTGATATATTGGCATAGTTTCGACATTTTTTGGACAAGGAAACGTTAGCGTCGTCAGGGTCATCAAAGATATACTCGTAGGCGAAGATGTATCTGGAATGGTTGTTGTATTTAAAACTGGTTCATCCTCGACAGACATCAAATTATCAGGTCCCAAATCTGTGGGATGAAAATAATTGTCATTCAATGAGCAGGCATAAAAAATAATTGAATTCTTTTGAGCTTCATCCAAGAGCGTATTACGAGAATCATCAATCAATTTCGTTTGCACATGGCTACCATTTTCTTAGTGCGACTAGAAGCCATCCCTGTAAGTAAGAAAAAGGCATAAACGCCTTCCAATAAACACCGTATTTTTTCCTACAGTAAGGAAATTTATGAGAAAAAATTAGTTGGGTACACTATTTATACAGAAAAGAACCTGTCACCAGTATTTATTTGAAATAGAATTTACCTAAACAAAAGCTATCAGCGAGTTTCTAATGCCCTATCAATTCAATGTAAACAGTGGCGCTAATGCCAAACAGGTTAATGTCAAATAATTCTCTAATGGAGAATGTGACATTATCTTCTTTCATTGATAGGTTTGGCACAAACACCATATCTTCAAACACTATTTAAGAGCAATTGTTATGGGACATTATACATTACAAAAACAAGAAAGAAAGATAAATTTAAGTATTAATGATTAGTCACCTTAAAATTATCTTCAAGTCGATGATAAAACGAACAATGTTCATTACACAATTACAGGTAAACAGTAGCTCAGTGGCAAGATGGCGCTTGTGATACGAATTGGTTAATATCGCTCATGCGCATAATTATGATATGGCGTTTGGGCCGACTTTAAATCGGTTTTTCTTCCATAATATGTTTTTCTCATTTATGCCACAGCAACAGGATGATAGAAAATTTTGAACTTTATTGAATGGAGTCAAAAGATTGTTTATTGAAAAAATGGCGCTTGTGCCGTTTTGTCATGGACACGTCGATGTATCGAAATTCTCTGCATAAAAGCTAGTAGCTTCCAGCCATGTTCCCCATCTAGTTATTATTGGCGAGGGTGGCAGTGACAAAGATGGAAGTTTTTCCCTGTAAAGGGCCACTTTCGATGGTGCTTTTCGGAAAACTTTTTTTAAAAGCGGATACAAGTCTATCAACCTCCGGATAGGAGACTCTGATATATGCTCAGATTCTGTGGAGAGCATGTGCTACACAAGTAATATGCAGCATATAATGTAACGGTAGGCCCTGTATATAATGAATAAAATATATATATAATATAACATCCAAAATATTTATATTAAGGTAAATAATGAATCAACACAGATCGGGAAACATGTATTATGCATTTATGTGTATTAAATTATTATATTCCTGTTTAAAATGTTCCTATATAAATGCTGTATACGTAAAAGAGAAATAGTGCGTAGGTGTATCGGTGTGAAAGAATGAAAAACATAAGTGGCGTCAATATTATCGCAGCCAGCCAGGAAGTTATGCGACATAAATAAGAAACCGTTTGTGTGCAACCGACACGTGGAACCTTGAATGTGATGAAGAAATGTAAAGTACATAGGTGGCCCGGGGAAACCCCGAGTAAGAATACGGCGTGGCGTGCCTTAAGCAAGGAGGAGGCAGGCAGACGTTCCCTAGCTAACGCATGAATAGGTTCGCAGGTCGTGTTAAGTAGAAGAACACTAGACCGCACCCAAAAAAAAAAGGGAACGAATTCTCACAGGCTAACAGTGCGAATGCAAGTAATTCTACGCACTAGTAAAAAGTAAAAGAAAAAGCCTAGTGAGAAAACTGTTATAAGTTTTAATAAAACAAATAGTGGGTCAAGTGAAGTAAAAGTGCTATTAATAATCAAGTGTGTGCCGTATCTCCAGACAAAGGAGAGGACGATTTCAGTCTACCCTAGGAAAAGCCGCCCGTTGAAGACACCGTTCATGGTCATCGCATCGTATAAAGGTACCTAGCGTTGTTTGAATTAAAGGCCTATATCATGCATGCTTTTTTTATAAAACAATTCAATTAGCATCTACTTAAATCCATGGTATACTGTATAGGTAAAGCGTCATTGCATTGTTGTTTAGTATATTTGCCCATGTTGTAATTGATGCGTAATTTGTATTGTGCTGTACCATTTGAATTGTGTTTTTGTTTCTATAACCTTTGTTTGTAACCTGATCTGTGTTGATGGTGTTTTTAATCAATATATTAATAATGTTTAAATATTCTTTTGCGTATTATTTGTCTACCTTACTATGAGAAATTTGGAATACAAAATAGAAGTAATAGTACATGCAGAACAATAATCTTAGTGTCTAAATACCTGAACCGTCTTGAAATTAAGAGTCTTATGCTAAACCGAACTATTTAACTGAGCTAAAGTACGCGGAACATTCAATAAGTCATTTTATTTATTTGAGTCATTTTTATTATATTTTAAATCCGTACTATTACATATGGTGCCCAACATTGGGACATTTCATTAATTTTATCTAATTTTAAAAAGACGTTACTATTACATATGGTGCCCAACCTTGGGACATTTTATTCTTTATATTGAATTATAAAATCCACTACTATTACAATAAGGATATGTTTCCTTTAATAGTCTGTCTGTCTTTAACATATATACGGCATTGTCACTAACAAATAATAGTATATTAAAATACAAGTTTCATAAGACACGATTTTTGCGCACGCGTTCAAGTTTAGAAAACGAGCCGCTAGGCGAGTTTTCTAAAGAACAAGTGCGCAAAATGTCTTATGAAACGTGTATTTTATACTATTTTTTCTATTTCGGCTATTAAAAGTTCAAAAAAGCTTAAAATAAGAGACATGTTTTGTTCGAATATTTTAGAAATTTTGCTTTTTTGAAGTTGGTTACTCTGATTTTTAAGTAGAACGTTTTAAATATTTGAATATCGGTGGTGCTATATGTAATTGTGTTTAAAATTCAGACTGATTTATACAATTAATTATTTCAAATTATCAACAAAAAGGACGAAGTAACTAACTGTACGCCCCCAGAGATTCGCAAAATAGCAGAAGACAATTTACAAAATCTTTCGTCCACAAACTCTCTACATATTTATCAAAACAAACTTTTATAACAGTTGTACTATTCAACATGGTAAGTAAATGTCAATAGTAGCATCCGAAAACTTATCATCCAACTCTGCTTAACAATTTATATTGCTAATTAGTAAGTGAAATGTTAGCATGTGTGCTTTTTATTCTTTGTACAATTTTATTGCACATTTTTGTTACTTTAAAGGCTTATATTTTGACATTTAAATACGATTTGGTTCCATTTTTTTTTTGTTACCAACTTCAAAAAAATAAAATTAGCGTGCGATAAAGTAATACTTTATGCAACCAAAACGGGTGTCGTAAAGTGAACTTTATAGCATCGGAATAGAAAAAAGTATTTTTTCCCTGTACCTGTCGTCCGAATGAAGCATATTGTTTCTCGTCAATGGTTTTAGCAATTGTTTCCCCATCAATTGTATTTATAACTATAGATGCTATTACATATGCGATTTTTGGGCATTCTGTAACGATATTTTACAGACTTTGCAATAAATATCGGAATCACTGACAATGGACATACAATCAGTATGACCCTCAATCCAACTCGCCATTGTTTCATAATGTATTTCTCGACGTTCTTCCATATCATAGTAACATAAACAATGTTCTAGATCTAAATAAATGATAACTAAAAATGTATGCGTATATTATTGAAACTGAACGAAATCCATTGCACACTTACGTCTAGATAATTGGGAGAAGTCGATTCAATGAAACCGGATTAAACAAGAACTATTACATAAATTACGAAGTACGTAATTAACAGTCAAAACAATGAAAAAACGAAACTAATGTAAGTATGAATAGGTATACACATATATAACTCTATATATCATGTGAAATATAAGGTAAATACAATAAATTTTAAAAACCTCTGACGTTCCTATATCTCCGCCGATGAAAATAGGATATTTACGACTTAAGTGGACTTTTTTGTGTTGCTTTTCCGTCAACATGTGAGTCAATAACAGATGTTGCAGTTCACCATATGAATAATGCGTGAATAATGCTATTCAGTAAATGTGTGTTGTTTACATTATTTCTTTGCTCCGTTGTAACTTCGTCGTAGTTTATCTCGGTCATGTCCGCGGGCTAATGAACTAAAAATGTAAGCGTATGTTATTGAAACTAAATAACAGTAAGTATATTTTACATATTTACATTATTTCTCTTGCGAAATATAAGGTAAATATAATAAATTTTAAAAACCCCTCAGGCTATCTACGCCAATGTAGAATGAATTTTACTCATAAATTCCTTATTTTATGGCAGTTTTTTTGCTCTGATTCTCGGGCATTTCTCGGGCGTAAACAGATGTTGCAGTTCGCCCTATGAATTAGTGATATTCAGATATAATGTAAACAACACACAGTTGTTTACATTATTTCTTTGCTCGGTTGTAGCTCCGTGGTAGTTTAGCTAGCTCGATTCCGCGCCCTAATCATAACTTATGCAAAGGTCAAACAAAACCTCTTAAAATTTCTCCCTTTCTAACCTTAAATAATAGGAGAAACCGTATAGTTGATAGATATCTGATTTAATGTACCAAGGATTAAAATTAAATTCAATTGATAAATAGTAATTATATATGGTTTTGATAAGTTTTGATTTTCAAGCATGAAATTAATTGATTCCACTCACCATTTGATGTATTGGAAACACTCCCAACAAACAACGGCTTTCTTTTTCATATAGGAACACAAAAAAAACTTGAAATTTAATAGAAATGCGAATACTACTCACAAGCCCGAAAAACATAGTTCAAGTACTTATATACAATATATATCGACTCACACTCCTCGCGACACACTAACTTATTCTGTATACCTGGTACTCACTAAGTAATGCAAAAAAGAGATATTTTTTTGAGTCATAAAAATGCGTCAGCACCGATTTTTTACTTTCCATAGAGGCTTCTTATAATAAATATATGTAAAATAAAACGTTCAAGAAATATTTTAAATTTGAAAACTCCTGAACTTTCGTACAAAGAAGGTTTGGACAAATACGTTTCTTTTTCATGTTATTCAATGTGAATCCACGAGGAACTTTGGTATTATAGAAGATGTATGTTGTACCTACCGTGCTCTTTTATTCAAACTCTAAAGACAGAAATTATGTACCTATAATATAAATATCATACATTTGATAAATGCCACTAAATGAATAGGCTACCTTAGAGCGACAACGTCCTGATACTTTAAATAAATATAGAGCAGAAATAATACAAAAAGGAAAATGATGGAATTACATAATCTAAGTTGCGATTTAACAAACAATATTTTTAAAGTGCCTCAATTCAATCGGTCTAAAAGCTTGCATCGTAACTAGCAACTATTATGTTGTACATTGGTGTATGGTACTCCATTATCTTTCCTTTGTTGCTAATTCTTTTATGCTTCATCTTTAATAAAATTTAAGAAATATATAAAACTAACATGTTACAGCCTTTTCTTCTTACGTGGGGTGTGGTTCGAAATAGCTGTACCTACTTTTTGTTCTTTCAGTCCATGTTGGCATCCAGTAATTTCTAAAAGGTCTCCATGAAGCCTAAAATGGTTTTCGCTTATGCGTTATTTATAACTTCTTCAGAAACATGAATTAAGTATTTTGCTGATGACCTCGCACAAACAAAGAAAGCATTATTGGGAATTTCATCACCCAATCTTACGCTCTGCATTCAGGATCATTTGCATGTATTATCTTATGTAAGTGTCACTATGATTCGCTAGAATTCTCATTATTTACCTTAGTTGTAGTATACTAAACAGCAGTAATCTCTCTACTGTCTTTATTGCATTCCCAAAGCATGTTAATTCTATACAGAATAGTTAATTATACTCGTAGATAGAATTTTTGTTTCTCTCTCTCTCTTTTGGTGTCTGTGTGTCTTTGACCGCGATAGCGACTATATAACAAAACTTATCAATACCAAACTTCCTATTTACGAATATAATCTCCTTCCTTAGAACTGATTAGACTTTCAGCGAAATTGGTAGACCGGAAATAGTAGTTTACTTCGGTGAAAAAATAAAATTTCAGTAATATTACTTGATCTACTAAGTTTGACAAACTTTTAAAAAATACAGAGGTATTCAAAAGTACATTTGAAACATTTTTTATAAAAAAGTTCCTTTAAGGTCTTTTACTCTTATCGAAAAATACATAATTTTCTCCGAATATCTCGCAAACTATGCGTTCCACAGATATTTATTGAGAGTTCAAAAAGTATTTATAGCTCGACTTGGAAAAATTTTCGTATAAAAGTAATTTTCAAATTCGGACTGGAAGTACTTTCACTTTTATCTAATAGCATTTTTTTGCAAATATCTCGCAAATTATGCGTTCTACAGAGATTTGTCAAGGGTACAAGAGTATTTATAGCTGGATTTGGAAAAATTTTCGAAAAACTGAAAATTCGGACCGAAAGTAACATTTTACTCTTATCGAATAAGCAGAGTATAAAAGTATTTTAGAGTTGTATATGAAGAAGCTTTTGTATAAAAACTATTACAAAATTCCAACCGGAAGTAATACTTTTACTCCCAGGTTTATTAAGAAGGTAAATGTATTTGAAACATAATTTGAACCAACTTTTATATTAAAAATTCAGAATGCACATACGAATAAGAAAGTCGTCTGGTGCCCACACCTCATTTTTTATACGTGGTATAAGTAATTATTCTCTCTCTGTCGAAAACGTTGGCCGAAGGGAATGAGATGTTCTTAATTTCGGCCATCACAAACTGGTATTCCAAGCAGAATTAATAGTAATTACTGCTCCATTTCTGCAGTAACTTCCTCGTCTGTCATGAGTTTTCTTTCTTGAGTGCTGGGAATATGTGAAAGACTGCTGGGGCTAGATCAGATAAATGGAGTGGTTGGGGTACAATCTGAAATCGTAATTCAGCCAAATTTTCTCGAACAATGCGACTGCTGTGTGACGGCGCATTGTCATGATTGTTCAGCACTTTCGAGTCATTGCGGGTTCTTTCGGCAATAGTAACTTTTACATTGTCCAGAAGGGCAGAATAATATGTATGCGAGATACTTTTTGATCCGAAAATATCGTTGTTATTACCTTTCTAGCCGAAGCGTTTTGGTTTACACTGGCAGAAGACTGTTTGGGTTCCAACAGTGCAGAGTTTGCTGTTTCGATAGGCAAATAATACTTGAGCCAAATTTTATCGACCGTAAGAAAGCGGTGTGAAAAATCAACTACGTCGATATTAAAAAGCTTCATATGTCGTAGGAATTTCGCCTTCTTTCACGTTTTTAATCTGAATTCAATAAACACAGCACCCATCTGGCAGAAACATTAGACATACCTAATTCGACTAAAATTTAATCTATTCGTTGTAGACATGCCCACAGTCATCATGAACGCTTTGAACCATTTCTGAAATGATAACACGTTTTGATAGTTCAGAACTTTCTCATGGACGATACTCATGTCGCCACGTTTAAGCTAACAATAAGTTTCCATTGTACAGTTCCAAAAATTCGTTCATTTCACTGCTTATTGGTGGTATTAACGTGTTCACTATTTTTTTAGTTCACTGCATATACAACACTGAATTTCTCTTTTAAATGTTTCGCTATTAAAATTCTTTTCAATTTCATTAATTGTGTTTAAAAAAATAATAAACAAATTATTATTTAAAGAAAACAGTATGAAGTACAACAACATGAAGCACCACTTGTTACCGTTCAAAATTATTATAAGAATTTCGAGATGGGTTACAAAATTGGAAATGTCAAAATATTACTATTACTTTTATTCACCGATTATACAAAATGTTTAACAAGCAATTCGTTTGGAGGCATATTACACACAAAATTAAACAAATTATTAGGTAGTACACAAATTAAAGAAAACATCTATAAAACTTTACTATACGTTAGTCTCACATTATTAGTAGTAAGTAAATACCGTGAGCCTTCAAATAGTTTCCTCATTAGAGTAGGCTGTTTTTTAAGTTATTAAGTAATCAATGTTGGTGCACATGCGAATCTCTTGAAAACTTCAAATTCTGACAGTTGTCATACTTAAATTTAAATTATAGAATACAATGTAACAAAGTAATTCTTGGAGAGTAAGCGCTTTCACACTATTAAATCACTTAAGTATACAAACACGAAAAATTTTTGTGTATGAATAAATGTATGAATGCACATCTACCCTAAGCTGGCATTGCGAGCAACAACGTGCAGACAGCTGTTTCAACCTTATATTGGTCTCATCAATGCACGAGCGTATTGTTCACACTGCCCGATTAGTAGTTGTACTACGGCGGGTAACATTACCTTGCGATATCGCGCTTGGGAATCTCTTATGACATTTGGTACTTAAGTTGACTATATCAGGTAACCTAAGTTTTTAAGGCATTGTGAACAACACGCTCGTGCACTGATGAGCCCAATGTAAGGTCGAAATAGCTGTCTGCACGTTGTTGTTCGCAATGCCAGCTTAGGGTAGATGTGCATTCATACAAAAATTTCGTGTATGTATACTTGAGTGATTAAATTACAGACGCTTATTATTATTTACATGACATAACGAAACTATCAGAATTATGCGTTTAGGTGCACTGTCACCAACTATTAAAAAGAAGCATGGCCATCTCTAATGAGGAAAGTATTTGAAGGCACGGTATACTAATTAAGAAAACAAAAAAGTGTTTAAAATATTTGTCAAACATTCTCTTTTATTTGTGTGGCATCGCCTTCAAACATTTCCATAAAACAATACTCATGCGGGGCATATATTTATTTTTTACTTATCGTTTTATACATACATGTAAATCGACAAATTATTATTATATTTAATTTATAATTTAATTATTATTATATTTAATTTATAAAATTAAAAATTTCGAAATTTTAATAATTATTAGGAGCAAGAGAACAATAATTCAGATATAGTATGAAGTTTTAAGTTTTTCCCATTATTAAGGAAATGCATTATCAATAATAAATACGTAAAAATAATATAATTACTAATTACTCATATTAAAACTTTGACATTTGTTTTTTTAAAAATCATATATAATTATAACTCATTCTGCATCTACTAAATATTTTAATGCATACCTAATATACTGGTATAGTAATTGCAGTAAGAGGTTTAATTTAAAGTTAAGCAACGTAAATTACATATTTCAGATAATGTCAGATGTGAGTTAACTAGAAACGTTATTCCTCTAATGTTTCTATGTGCCTTGCAAAAAAGGACATGTTGCTCTATTTCTGCTCGACAAAGATTTCCTGGAAGCTTATTTTAAGCAACGGAGAAATGTCAAAATATCTTAATTTAGCAAGATGATTCGCAGAAAACATTTTAATTGAGCACAAGTTGCATCCATATCGCGAGTAGCTACATCAAGTCATGTCATATCGAGACTATGATATCAAGCTAAATTATTGCCACTGGCTAAAGGAAATAATGCAAGAAAATAGGAGTCTCTTGTCTGTAACATTTTAGGCTGATATAATTTGTATAATTTGTACTATTAGCTAAAGCACAATTCTAAATGATATTGACAATCAATATCAGTGGAAATGTATGTTTCATAGTTTTATTTTCTTTGAAGCTCTTTTTAATCGTAAGTGTGGCAACAACTTCTGTTTTTTACCATTCTCTTCAATTATTAGTGTACTTTAATATTATGATATTAAAAGAACAAAAATTAAAATAAAAACAACTGCCTCTATTATTCCTTTACGCAACTGCACATTTCACAAGCTTTATTTCTCTGTCAATTTCTCTATCTAATGAGTCTAGAAACATTAAATACCGTTAAGTTAACTGAGCTTGTTTTAATCGGAGACCTTCCCCCCTATTCCGCTCCCTCTCGATTACCAAATGTTAATGAAAATTAAAAACGTTTGAGTATTTTGTTGACATTAATTTTTATCCTATCTTTAGTTTGACTTTAATGAACAATTGTGTAATTTCTTATTCACTCTAAAAAAGTACGTCTTCTAGTGGTAATTTTGGAAATTTAAAAATGTGTTTGTTGAAATTCGCTTGGTCAATTTTGTTTTCAAGATTTTCTGCCACAAGTTGTATAATAAACGTTTGTCGATATATGGTCGCTGGTCAAGCTTAAAGAGACACCCCGGTATATGTATATCTTACAAATTCCAACTTTTGCCAACGTACAATGTATTTCATAATCGAAAATTACTAATCTTAAACAATAAATGATATTTCTTTTGTCGTTTGTCGTACTTTTCATACGAAAAAATTTATTAATGTCTAATTTTTCTTCTTCTATTGTCGACGTCTCACCCACCCTTCTGAGGGTGTGAGTTGTCAGGATTGTTGCTTTCTGTACAATTTAGTGTTAACTAGTAATTGATGGTAATTCTAGTAAAATTTCGTGTTCATTTCAAAAGAAAATAATCTAACTTTTATGTTTTCTTGGAGAAAATTATTATTTTTAGTCTGTTTTCGATTGACTTAATATTATCTGAAACTCATTTCATAGATTTTTCAGCTTCGGGTATCATTTAACAACTTTTTGAAGTTACCTTATATATTTACATATAATTTATACTAAGCAAACATCTACTTGCTCAAATATTAAAATATTTATATATTCTATAAACTTTGTTACAGGTTTGTTTTTGTACCAATTAAACCACCTTACACATATGTACATAATTTACATTTATACTAAATTATAACAGTTATTTGAAATTCATTTTAAAATGCTGAAATTGCTAGGCGATTATTTTGTGTATTTATTCTGTTATTCTGACCATTTAACCATAATCTTATGTATTTATATTGATCTGTTCCAGTTGTAGATATTTTTCAAGTTTCTACGCTGTTCATCAGTTGAGTGAATTTTTGTACAATTAAGTTTATATGAATTGGAATTAACTTGAATTTCCAGAGTTCGAATTAATATTGTAACGAAAGACCACAATAGCATCCGGTGATTATTTTCTGCAAAAATTTATCAGATGTAGACTTTTTTGCAATATTGTTTTAAACCTGCATTAATTTTAAAAGATGTAGGTAGTTTTCTGATTTGGTATAGAAGATGAACACTACTTTTTCTATAATCTATTTTAAAAAGGTTCTACTTGTTTCTGCTGCGGTTTCAGAATGGAACAGTTTTGAAGTATTCTCGTAAGGGGAATACATCTTAAGTTAAATTAAATCTAATAATATTCTCTAAGCATACGCCACATATGTCTTGATTTAACTAAAACTTGCTAATTAAATTGTCAGTCACACTCATGTTATAAGTATTCGATATATATACAGGGTCCCAAGTCAAATAACTCGGAAACTAATAAAGATATTAGACTTTTGTAAAAAGGAGTTACTCAAAAATGTGATCGACTCTAGATTGCTCTCACAATTGTGTTTTATTATGTGAATATATAGATGGCGCTGCGATGAAAAGAATTTTTTTGATCACCATAATTTTCATTTGCTTTTAATTTGAAAGAGTATTAAAATTAATGTGAATTTTATTGTTTGTGTTAGTTTCCAAAATATAACGGTTTCCTAGACATCATGTTTAAAGAAAGTAAGAGTAATTTCAATTTTTGTCTTTGTTAAAATATTTAAACTGATCAAATATAACTAACAAAGATGTTCAAAATTGTTCTCTTCTTGATTGCTACATAACGTATATCGCCTTATTAGTTCTCTTCCGTATTAAAAATATGGCTTTTCACACAAATGAAGACAAACTGAGTATGGTTTTAATTTATGGAGAATCCCGTAGAAATGCATCTGAAGCTGTGCGATTATATGCCCGACGCTTTTCAAACAGGCCTTTACCAGATCACTAAACATTTATAAGTCTGTGTGCAGATTTCAGAAATTACGGTAGCTTCAAAAAACAAAAACAATTAGGACAGAAAAGAATAAGATATGATGAAATTACATCAGTGGTACTACAAACAGTTAATAATAATCCACATACATCATTACGGCAATTGAAAGAACAGCATGATCTCAATGCAACCTTTTGCGGTAGGATTTTAAAAGAAAATAAATACTTTCCGTATAAAGTTCATTGAGTGCACCACATAATCGGAGATAATCAACGCAGACGCGATTCTCTGGCAGAATTTTCTGTAATGTAACGGAAAGCAATGATCATGTAGAGTGACGAATGTCGTTTTCACAACAATCGTACCTTAATTAAGCAAAATGCTCGTTATGCGCCAGAAGATAATCCTAGGTGAATAAGGCAAAGAAAAAATGAAACTGTTTTTGGCGTTAACGTTTGGTGAGGAACTTTAAATGGATATATCATAGGCCCCCACCTTTATCATGAAACATTAACTGGTGTGCGCTACTTACAATTCCTGCTAAATGAATTACCACTACTTTTGGAAGATGTATCAATACAGCTGCGAAATAATATGTGGTTACATCAAGACGGGGAACCTGCTCATAATGGCACCATAGTTACTGACTACTTTAATCAAACGTTACGACGTCGTTGGATTGGTACTAATGTCGTTCTCAGGTTGCCGGCTCGTTCGTCAGATCTAACCCTGTTAGATTCTTTCTTGCGGGGTTACTTGAAAGCTGAAGTTTACAGAGAACCCATAACAGATATAACCTTTATTATAAAATTATGCAAATTAATAGAAATACATTGTTAAATGTTTACGGAAGAGTATTAATAAGGCGATATACGTTATGTAGCAATCAAGAAGGCAACAATTTTGAACATCTTTGCTAGTTATATTTGATCCGTTTAAATATTTAAACGAAATAGAGACAAAAATTGAAATTACTCTTACTTTCTTTAAACACGAATATCTATGAAACTGTTAAATTTTGGAAGCTAACACAGATAATAAAATTCACATTAATTTTAAAACACTTTCAAATAAAAAACAAATGAAGATTATGGCGATCAAAAAAATTCTTCTCATTGCATCGCCATCTATATATTCACATAATAAAACATAATTGTGAGAGCAAACTAGACTCGCTCACATTTTTTAGTAACTGCTTTTTACAAAATTCAAATATCTTTATCCGTTTCCGAGATATTTGCCCTGGGAGTTTTTAGTGGTACAACCTGTATATATTATAAGCATATATTCTGAAAACAATCAACCGCTACATTATTTGTGTTTATTTAATAATAATCTGTTCACTCCAATACACAACTCGTATTACATAAACTAAGAGTATTTTATGAATGTATGAAGGGAATAATGTATGTTGTTTATTTACTAAAATTGTACTTGCGGTTTTAGTGGAAGGCGGCCATGATTTTTTTTATAGAAATGTCTTTTTTTTAACTTCTAAGTTCAACATTTTAACTAAAACTTTTTCAGCTATATCGCATATTATATTTAACTCTTTTGATGGCCTTTCTTCAATATTTTTAGCCAAATTTACGGCTTTTGTAACATATATCGTTTACTACACCACACAGAAGTAGATTAAGTAATCATTGGACTTCTTAGTGTCTCATACCTAGTATAATAAAGTATTGTGATCATATAACTTTTTGATCTCTACATATTTCGAGTACCTGTGATTCCAAACATTAGTTTCTAATAATGCAAATTATTCGTCCAACATGGATTTTTTAGGAGTGCAAGAGTATTTGGAACTGGAACACTTATATAAACGAATTTCATTTACTTCATTGTATACTGATAAACCTCCAAATCAAACTTGTCAAGTTTTCAGAGTTTTCAATAATGTTCATGTCTTTAGCGAAAACTTACCAAGTTTGATCTGGAGGTTTATCAATTTATAAAACCCTTAAAGATTTAATTTTATTTTATGAGACAATGAAAACTTATAAACTTTATATCCAATTCAAGCATCTAACTAATAAAGTTATTATCTTCATCATTAAAGCATAAAAAAATGTGTGCTTATCAGCACAATACAATCAACGTGTATGCAAATAACGGTGCTTAGTTTCTATATTTCAGTTATTTTTTAAAATAATATAACACATATGTCCGCGAGGAGTTGTCCTGCTTCTTTTACACATATGTTTTTAGTGGGATTTCATAACTTTTTGTTCAGTTAATATCTATACATATCTATAAAATACAAACAGCTACATGACTAAAGAGAAGTAGTTGTAAATAAATACTTATAATCCGTAAATATTATAAGTGCCTTTAAATAAATATACGTATATAAAGAATAAACAACTATATGACTAAAGAAAGAGAAATATAGCAATTAAAATAATTATTAATGAGAATTAAAATATGATAATAAACTAAATATTCAAATAATTAATACAAGCAACAACAAAATTTCCATTAAAATCAATGAAATATACGAATTATTGAGAACATATTCCAGTTCTTAAGCATACATCCGCACTCCGCGCTGGGTCCACATGATCATAGAGTATCGTTCATAATATATGTTGATCTGCCCTCCCGCCAGGCCGCGATCGCGGCATAGGTTACTCCTGCGCTTTGCTCTTGCCCCGCCACTTTTAAAGAACAAAGCGTGCCGCGTCATTAGCGTTTACTAAGTATAATACCGATTAGGATAATTATAATCCTAATTATATTTTTACGACTTTTTTCTCTCATAACTAGCACGTTAGACACTATCTGTGGACAAAATTTCAAAAATCTAGCTTAATGGCAAGTACTTTAGATTTCTGATATCTATGTCTCAGTCAGTCGTGATCTTTGGATCCTCGTATCTTAAAAACTATTGCACGTAGATCAATAAAATTTGGAATACTGCTTTTTAATGGCAATCTTAACTCAGATAAAATCAGCCATCTAACTCAAATACCTATGGATTTAAAGGGAGATCGATAATGCTTGAAAGTGCTCATGTAAATATTGTACAGTAGATGACATCATTATTAAACAAAATACAGAATAAGATATCTAAAAACAAAAATTGACGTATTCCCAAAATATTTATAGTCTAAGAAACAATGAATTCATTCATTAATTAATATCATTTTCTGCTATACATGTATTTGCTTTATATTTTAAAAACGCCTCAAACTTGAGTAAATGTATCAGTTAATTTAGCAATAACAAAAATGTTACTACGCTTTCTGAAATTGTCTGAAAGATACTTTACTTAGTTTCGTTACATTCCTTTTATTTAGCTGTGGCACTGGAAGTAGGTACTTTAGGAATGAGACCACTTTGTTATTATTCAATTTCTAGTTAAGATATAACTGCATTATTGATTTTTGTCGTACACTGTACTTTGGTATTGCAAAATCTCTGATATTTCTTACATTCTTTATTCACAGTCGATCATATTGAAGAAAAATAATAACGACAAATATATTTTTGCCGATGTAGTGTCAAAAGTAAAGTTCAAAAATAAATCACTTTCTATATGTAACTACACGGATAAATATCGTATGTTATATACATTCGAGTCCGACCTTAGGATGCTTTATTACATAGGAGTCAAAACATAGTTTTTTTGGCAAGGAAAAAACGTTACATTGAAAATACATTTAAAAGAACTGGGATGCTGCATTACAACAAATTATATAATAAGAGAAACCATATCGCAAATATCTGGATGAACCCAAAGATTTAAATTGTATTCAATTGGCAAATAGTGAAAATTATTGCTTTCGATAAGTTTTAATTTTCGAGCTTAAAATTGATTCCACTCACCATTTGATGTATCTATAACTTCCAACTAACCAAGGTGATCTTTTTCATATAGGATTACAAAAACATGTGTAATTTAATAGAAATACCAAAATCACCCGGAGCCCGAAAAACGTAGTTCACGTATATATAATACATCCGCTCAAACTCCTCGCGACACACTAACTAATGCTGTATACCTGGTAATCTCTAAGTAATGCAAAAAATCATATTTTTTTGTCATAAAAATGCGTCAGCACTGATATCTTACTTTCTGTAAAGGCTTATAATAAATATCTAGCTAAAATAAAACGTTAAGAGATATTTTAAATTTGACAATTCCCTAACTCGTACAAACGAGGTCATCATTGGGACAAATATGGCTTTAAGTTTCATGTTTTTCAGTGTTAATACACAAGGAACTTTGGTATTATAGATGTACCGGGTGGCCAACTAAGAATGGCCGCCGGCTATATCTCAGAAACCAGTAGTCATATTGCTCCCGGGTAAAAAAATTTCAAGTAAAAGTGCCCAAGAGAAAATGCTGGAAATTATTTTGGAGTTTGTAAAATGTCCGCAAGGGGGCGTAACAGTCAGGATCAATGATAAAATTTAGAATTTCTTCATATTTTTACTAATTAAGGGGTATTGAAAATTTTTAAATTTTATTCCCTGCACATTCTTTAACACTTTTAGTCTTGCACATTTTTTACTATCTAGTGAAATAAAGTAGTGGGGGCAGTTCAAATGTTTTTTTAAATAAACTAGGATTACTCCCGGTTGGCCTTACCGATTTGAATAAGTTTGGTCTCATTTAAAAGAGCCTTATTTGCTCTACAAACTGAACTTGTGTTTTTGTATCTTGGACTTTTGCTGTCACCGGTAGATGGCGTTAACTGAAATGTAAGCAAATATTAGGCTTTTTTTCAAAAGTTAAATCCAACGATATGTTTCTTTTTACATAAGCGAATAAAGAATTAAATCCTCTACATTTCGGTAAAAAACCCAAATTTGTATGTTTTTTAGAACAGGAGATATTGACAAAAATAGATCAAAATTCATAAATTCTCCTCTTTTACTGGCCTTTTTTTTATGAAGTTAACCATTTTGAGCTACATATATTATTATTATCTAATATATTATTATTATCAAGAAAAAAAAATTTTGAAAGACCCTGTTTAATAAAGCAAGATTATTTTTAATACTTATTTTAATCCAAAAGATATATCATTGACAATAAAAAAGTAAGCTATGAAAAAATAAAATAATAACTCTGTGTTAAAACGACGAGTTGTGAAAATAATAAATATTATTGTCAGTTTTTGATTGATTCCGTTTACTTTTTTGTGTTTGGGAGAACTTCTTTTTTACTGAGATGCGGTTAGCGAATGAAGAGGCATTCGATATGATTGGTGTCTATTACGAATGCATTCGAAATTCTACAATTGCTTCCAGAGTGTATGCTACGCAGTTCCCTGGAAGACATTATGCGAGCAGTGTTTTTCGTAGGTTAGCGGAAAGGCTTAGGACCACCGGAAATATTAATCTTCTGGTGTATAAAAGGCAACCTACTGGCGGAACCGAAGAAAATGCTATAAAAGTATTAGAATATATTGTATTTAATTCACATGCAGTGAGATTTTTTTGTAAGGTCTTTGTTAGATTTGCTATATCTCCTACAGTTTGTTTTAATATTTTTAAGCATAACAGTTGTTTTTAACGTTCCGTACTCGGTTCCCTTAAGTTTAACTCATACATCCATCTGCCTATTTATTGTTTGTTTACCGGTCACAGCCATTTTTATCCAATACAGTTTATATAGACCACAGTAATACTTTATAATAGTAAGTTACCTAAACAGTGTCCAACAAGTTTGGATAAATTTGATCTCGCAGTTTCGTTCACGTTTGCCATATTATTTTCAGGATGATCCTTATTACATCGTTCTTCATCAAGCTTTAACGGCTGAAGATTTCGATCGCCGGATTGACTATTGTCAATGGCTATTAAATATGGTAGCGGAAACCCCCGAAATTCTTTCTCGCGTACTATGGACGGATGAGGCAACATTTAGTAGCAATGGTGGTGTGAACTTGCACAATATGAACTATTGGTCCAGGAAAAACCCGCGTTGGATGCAGGAAGTTTAGCATCAAGGCCGCTGGTCGGTAAACATGTGGTTCGGTATTCTAGGAGGTAAAATTATTGGACCCGTTTTCTTTAACCGACATTTTACTGGAGACGTTTATTTAAATTTTTTTATGAATGAGCTGCTCCTTCTAACAGAAGATGTCCCTCTGGACATTCGTCGTGATAAGTTTTTTCAGCACGATGGGTGCCCGGTGCATTTTGTGGCAAGCGTCCGGGATTTCTCAGATCAGACATTTCCTGGCAAGTGGATTGGACGGGGTAGTATATTTCCCTGGCCCGCCAGGTCACCAGACCCCAACATCCTAGATTTTTATATTTGGGGGAGAATTAAGGACATTGTTTTTGAAAACCGGCCTACAACAAGACAAAATATGCTGGAGAAAATTATAGCAGCAGTACGAAACATATCGGAGGCGGAAATTGAAACTTCTGTTTTATCCACGCGACAAAAGTTGCAGGCTTGCATTAACAATGATGGGCGGCATTTTGAACAATTAGGCCGTCATTAAAAATTTTGCAAACCAATCTTTCCAGTAAAGTAATTGTAGTTATTTTAGTGTTTAATATTAGCTTTATTCTGATAATGTTAGTATTAATTGTTAGTATAGTAAATCATAGTATAAGAAAATTTTAAATACATGTTTTTCGAACGTTTCCATAAAATTAAATTTATGTAATTTTGGTTTCTTAAACAGGAACTAACGAAATGTTATAAATTTTTTTTATTTAATATATTTTTACATATTTTGCATCGGTGTTACAGGAATGCCTTTCACATTTCTTCAGCTTTTGTGACATTTTATTATTTGGTCTGCGTGTTAGAATTTTACTGAATTTATTATATATACGAGGGCGTATTTTTATGTTACGTATATAATAAAAAGAAGACAATTAAAACAAAAGAATTCATGCATTATCATCTATTTTTGCCAATATCTCCTGTTCTAAAAAACATACAAATTTGGTTTTTTTACCAAAATGTAGAGGTTTTAATTCTTTATTAACTTATGTAAAAAGAAACATATCATTGTATTTAATTTTTTTGAAAAAAGGCCTAATATTTGCTTACATTTCAGGTAACGCCATCTACCGGTGATGGCAAAAGTTCGAGATACAAAAACACAAGTTCAGTTTATAGAGCAAATAAGGCTCTTCTAAATGAGACAAAACTTATTCAAATCGGTTAGGCCAAACGGGAGTAATCCTAGTTTATACAAAAAAACATTTGAACTGCTCCCACCACTTTATTTCACTAGATAGTGAAAAATGTGCAAGACTAAAAGTATTAAAGAATGTGTAAGGAATAAAATATAAAAATTTTCAATACCCCTTAATTTGTAAAAATATGAAGAAATTCTAAATTTTAACATTGATCCTGACTGTTACTCCCCCTTGCGGACATTTTACAAACTCCAAAATAAGTTCCATCATTTTCTCTTGGGCACTTTTACTTGAAATTTTTTTACCCGGAAGCAATATGACTACTGGTTTCTGAGATATAGCCGGCGGCCATTCTTAGTTGGCCACCCGGTACCTACAGTAACCTTTTATTTAAACCATAAAGGCGAAAATTATGTACCTTATAATATAAATATCATACATTTGATAAATGCCGCTAAATGAATAGGTTAGTTATCTTAGAGCGACAGCGCCCTGATTATTTAAATAAATATAAGTAAAAATAATTTCTAAGTAGCAAACACTAAACAGACAAAAAAAAATGAAAATGATAGAATTACATAATTTAAGTTGAAATTTAACAAACAATATTTTTAAAATACCTCGACTCAATCTCTTTACAAGCTTCCATATTATCTGGCACCATTAATGTCCGACATTGTTGTATGGTTACCCATTTTTCTTTCCTTTATTGCTGTTAATTATTTAAATTTCAGAAATATACATTTTGCAGCCTTTTTTTCTGATGTTGGGTGCGGTTCGAAATAGTTGTACCTAGTTCACTGTAATTTTTAGGCGTCCATGACGCTCAAATGGTATTCGCTTATGCGATCTTTATAACTACATCAGAAGCATGTATTAAGTATGCAGCTGGTGACTTCGCATATACACAGAACATGATATGACAATTCATTATTCATATCTAATATCCTGCATTCAGGATCTTTTGCAGGTTATTATCTTACGTAAGTGCCGCACTGCTCCACTAGAATTCTCATTATATGCCTTAGTTGTAGTATATTTAATTGCAGTAATTCCTCAACTTCCTTCAATGCCTTCGCAAAGCGTGTGTTTCAAGTACATAGTTTACTAGTAAGTGACCGCGTATGGCTACATTCATGGTCTTACATTTATTCCACTAAGTTTGCTCTGGACATATTAGTACTTTTGCTGATCACCCTTTTGATAAACAGTTTGATACATTCATGACCTGTGACCCATTTTAAAGTAAATGTGGTTCGGCATTGATTTGAAAATCTCAGGGCAGTCCAGTATAAACTTGGTGTTGATTTCTATTTTCTGTGCATATAGTACCGCCTGGCAGTCAGAAATAATGTAGATTAGTCTATTAGTATAACGCCGTCACAGTAGCTCCACAGCATGGGCCATACTTTGACTACCTTGATACTGATGATTATAAAACTAGTATAATGCCACTGCTAGTTACAGTGTAGTCGTAGTATTAAAGGGAATTATATTCAAAAAGTAGAAAATAATCTTTGTCATAATTTAAGTGCCCCGTTTAATCGATGATATTCGTAATTAGACAAAACAATATAAAAAGGAAGGATAATGTTCCTAAAAAAAAATCAGGAAAATGTGATTGTTTTACATTATGATATACTAATTCTCTACGAACAAAATATGCGAGTACACAAATAGCATCCGCATTGAATCAAAATGCAACAACATTAATATTAGGAGATGAATTTAAAAAAATCGCAATATATATAATGGGAGAATCAAAGAAGGCTGGAATGCTGCATAGTGTAATGTACGAATAGGAATCTTGAAAATATTTTTTTAAGATCATCATTAGAAAATGTTTAATTTTTGTTTAGTGTAAAATAGATCTAAATTAAATGTTTTAAAAGAAAAGAAAATATATTTGGAATTTTCTTTTACATAAGATTACAAAAATATTTCGTAGAAATAGATTCTAATTAAATATGTCAAAAATGAAAATTCAAATAGGGACATACATACTGTGTGTCCAAAAAGTCTGGAAACACCCAAATAAAATCGAAACGGATGATTTTTGAGACAAATGCAAAAACAGGTCAATTAGTATTTTCAAAAAACTACTGGCTGATGGTATCTGTTTGGAATTTTTGATGACCTTGAAAAAGTTATGATGTCATCAAAAAAAAATTTAAATGGCATCGTCGCATCTCTTAATTGTCTAAATGACTGTAAAAAAATTTTTCATTTTACTTAAGAAAATGACCGAGAAAAATTTAATTACTTCTTCGAAAATGGAAAAGTTTGTCTTTAAAAAAAAACATAGTTGGCTTAAAAGTCGATTATTTTTCAAACACATTTTGTTTTATTTGTGACATTCTGTCAAATACGAATTGTGCGTAAGTTAAAAAAATCTGTTTAAAAATGGTTTTAAGTGAGAGGGAACGTATTCAAATATTGATGATGATTGGTTTTGGGGATAGGGCTCGTTCAGTTAGAGAAGTTTGCGACTTATTTAATACAGAACATCCGGAGCGTGCCCCAATTAGTATTTCTGCAGTGAGTAAGATTCACAAAAAATTTCAAGAAGAAGGCCATGTTCGAGATCGCCCTAGAAGTGGTCGTCCAAAGATCGCAGAAGATACGCAACTCGACGTATTATTGTCAGTAGAGGAAACTCCAAATTCTAGTACACGGCAGCTTGCTCGGGAGTTTAACGTGTCGAAGAGTACAATTGGTAATATTTTCCGGAAAACTAAGTATCATCCCTACAAAATCTGTTTGGTTCATAAGCTGTCTGAAGACTACTTCGACAGGCGTGTACAGTTTTGCGAACAACTGATGCCTATGTGTGATAATGATCCGTTTTTTATCAGAAATATCTTATTCTCAGATGAAGCTACATTCACATTACATGGGACTGTTAATAGACAAAACTGCAGGTACTGGGCACGCCAAAATCCACGCTGGATGAGAGAGGTACGAACTCACTATCCTCAGAAATTAAATGTATGGGCTGGTTTAATTGGTAACAGAATTATAGGGCCTTTTTTCTTCAACGGTAACCTGACGGCGGAAATGTATTTGGATTTTTTACAAAATTATTTAATTCCGTCATTAGCAGAAATATTTCCGAACCATGAAGATCCTAACTTGCCCAGCCAAAGAACTTGGTTTCAACATGATGGGGCTCCACCCCACTATGCGGGAAATGTTCGGCATTATCTCGAGAATACCTTCCCAAACAGATGGATTGGCAGGAGGGGGGCTATCGAGTGGCCGGCTAGGTCGCCAAATCTAACGCCTATTGATTATTTTTTGTGGGGTTACCTAAAAAATAAGGTATACGCAACTAAACCTGAAAATTTGGAAGACTTGCGTCAACGGATTGAGATTGAAGTACGAAGGATCACTCCTGAAATAATAGAAAACGTTCAAAATGAATTTTATTATCGTTTAGGGTATTGCCAAGATGCTCAAGGACAACATTTTGAACATTTATTGTAAGAGTTTTTGCTGATTTCTACGATTAAAATTTTCTTTGTTTTCTATAGATTTTTTTTTCAAAATTTTTCATAAGTAGAATGAAACATTTTTTAACTATCGTTTAGACAATTAAAAGATCTATCAAAAATAAAATTAAAAATGCGACGTTGCCATTTAAATTTTTTTTGATGACATCATAACTTTTTCAAGGCCATCAAAAATTCCAAACAGATGCCATCAGCCAGTAGTTTTTTGAAAATACTAATTGACCTGTTTTTGCATTTTTCTCAAAAATCATCCGTTTCGATTTTATTTGGGTGTTTCCAGACTTTTTGGACACACAGTATATAACGATTGAGCTCGACGAGTTATTTTGCAATGGAATGAAGTCAAGCATTGTAAACCAGTACAAAATGTGATCATTTGAAAAAGGAACTAGTGTCAGGCGGAAGAATAGGATGCTGTTAGTATTGGAGTCATAGTGTTCTTGGGACAAGCTAAGCGTACAGCGATCAACTATGTTCGCGAGTGAATGTTGTTGCATCACGATATCACAACAAAAAACAGTTAATCATGAAAAATAAAATTGTCTGTATTAATGAGACGAACAATTGGATAAGAACAAAAGATTAAATAGAAAAAATGTATGAATGCCTTAAAATAACAAAACTATGACTGACTAGCATAAGAATAGTAATGGAAAATTTACGAGACTAAACTCTACAGAAAAAATAGAGAAAGGCAGACATAGAGAAAACTGGAAGAATTAATGACAATGTTTTTAACTGGGAAACATAATAAATGGAGAAAAAGAGGAGGGGAAAACCGAAAGCATTTAAATCATGTGACGAGAAATTATGTATCAAAATTACGAATTATAAAAACACTTAAAAAAACCTATATTTCTCAAAATTCGAGTCTCTGCAATGTTTGCTGCAATATGTTGTAATTAAAACTAGAAGAAATTAACTAGTTATTCCTAATAACAAAATATCTAACTAAGAAATGAAGTAATAAAAACATTTAAAACTAAATAAGGGTATATTAATCTACTTGGTTTTGATAATTTTCCATATAATTTAATATTTCCTGTGTAGAAACAACTCATAATCTTAAGTAGAGGTAGGGATGGCTCTTAATTATTGCCTGTCTTTATTAGAAAACCGTGAATGGTATCATTAATTTCAAATTTTATAATTAAAAGCTCTTCAGTATTCATTTAATTCTCAACTGCTTTACATTTCTTTCAATGGACGATTAAATGGAATGGGTTAATGAACTGATCTTAACAACTTTTTATAATTTGCGTGTTGTAAATTGAAAGTGAAACATTAAATTCGATAGTATACATAAACGCTTAAACACTCAAACAATATCGCTCGCTGTCTGAAAAATTTCAATAGATATGTTCATGGCTACTTAAATTAGAACATTATTATGACAACATTAAGGATATTGTACATAATAAAAATATAACGTGTTCATTAAGATCATTAATGGATATAAATGTTGCTCGTTACAGAAATAAATCAAATTAAATTCAGATTTGCTACATAATTCAGATGGTCAACTTCACAAAATGGCAGGTAAGCTAAATATTGTGAAACTAAATTTAATGTAATAACTGGAAGAGCCGGCTGGCTTTATAAAGTGCTCTCTTAGGAGTAAGATCGTACGGTTTATTCAGTACATTTCCGGAATTATTTTATTATTATAAGTGTAATCTACAAATAATACCTTTTCACTGAGTTTACAAACGTTAGTAAATTAGATAATATGATAATAATTTTGAGGTCTACTTTCAAACTAAAAAAAAACATTTATTGACAAAGATTACCTTTGTTAAAACATCACACAAGACATAATTACATATAAAGCTAACATTTGAGGCTTATTCCTTCATATATCATACACGAATAGAGTAAACACGCTAATAGTACCACTTTATGAAATATTTATAAAAAGGTTGTTTTTATAGCTGACGACGAAAATAGTGGATAGCTTTGGTGTAATACCATTTTTACAATAATATATAAAATTGTTCCCTTGGTGCAATACCGTCCATATCTCGGAAATTATTTAAAATAGAGAAAATATGCATAGGCAAAAGATAAATGGATCTATTATTATATTCAATGATTTATTGATATTGACTTGATAAATTTTCTCGAAATAAATCCGGTGTGCCTCAAGGAACAAGTTTGGGTCTTTTGCTCTTCAATATGTTGTTAAGTATTGCTTCCTACTTATTGCTCTTTGCAGATAATGAAACATTATTTCACAAAGTGTAATCAATTGACCACTGTAGGGCAGCACACAATAATTTGAATCAAATTTTCAGTTGGTTTGTTTCAAGTAAATTAAACCTCAATATATCTAAGTGTAAACTAATGAGTTACATGTAACAGAGATATAATTAATTTAATTCGATTACAGTATCAAATGTGGTTTTGAAACGCTTCGATCATATCAAGGTTCACTGTGTGTTAGTCGATTCCAAATTAATGTTACAGTATCATATACTAGAGATCTGAGGACTCTCTTGAAATTTATAGTATAAAAGACAGTATAGCTTTTCAGGCGCGATGAATATATCTTGTCTTTTTTGGTACCTTTATCATTTGGTTTGTAGACGCGAACTCGAACAGATTCAGAGGCTATTCCTAAATTCCTGTTATCGTCTAAATAGAGTTTATCCACTAAGACCTATTACGTAGCATCTACTAGTCAATCTTATTAATTTACAGAGTTAGATGCCAAAAAAGTTGTTTATAAAACAATTCTTCAAGCTTTACTTAGTCACAAATGCTTTAATGTGCCTCGGATTGTTGCTAGTGACGAAATGCGAATACATTTTTTAAATCTCCCATATAGTGTAATAACTTTTCTGTTCACCATTATTCGTAAATTCGATAATGCATGCTGGTAGTAATTTTATAGTATATTATGCAATGAGCATTTAGTGATGGCTATTAAGACACGAGAATGAAAAACCGCACTACCTGTTTATACGAACTTCTAAAATAACTTTATTATTTAATTATTAGACAAATTATATTTAGCAGCAATGCTAATCATAGCAATCTCAGGAACAAAATTGCAAAAGCATATAATATTTTAAGTTTAACTTATCAAGATTAGTAACTTCTTCTTGCTGGAAAATCCATGTTATGTATTAGTCAACTTGCAAGTAAAATGCCAATTTGTTAAATAATGTAATAAATAAAGAAAACTTTAAAATTTCAAAAATGCCATTGATACTGAATTTAAAATACCCATAGATAGTTCCAAATGATTACCAAAGGAATAATAGTTATTATAATTCATCCCAAGAAAAACGAACCAGTAGTCTATATTTTTCTAATTTTGCACAAAATGTATGAGTAAATACAGGTTTCTCATAAATGTAAGTCCACTTATATTAAATAATTATGAAACTGGTTTATACATTTTCAGTAGTTATTTAATGAATAAGTACTATCTATATTTTCATAAAAATAGCTGAAACAGGATAGAAATTTGAATTTTACACAATTTATTATTGAATGTTTCGATCACTGCTGACATGCTGATAAAAATGCGACACTCTTTTCAGCATAGAGTTAACTTGTTATAAATAAATAATTAAATAATTTGTTATATTTCATTACTACTAGAAGTAGTATTATTTAAAATAAATTATTTCGATCTTTACAAACCAACATTTAATGTAGTGAACAAAATAACATGACTAGAAATGTTCTTGAACTAATTCAAATAAAAACACACAATAATGCAGTAAATGACCGAACAAAAATTCAAAATTTAGCAGTAGCTTACAATTTAATAATTTAAAAAGATATATTTATTCAAAAGTATTTGTAAAGTAAATTTGACAGTTTTATTAATATTACCATTAATATTTTAATGTTTAAATTTATTGATACAGATAATATCTATATTATCAACATGTTTAATTTCTATATTGTGTAAGTTCATTCACAGCCCCTAAAGCACTAAAAGGAATTGCTTTTTTTATTCAATTATATATGTCATTAAATGAACAATATCTTTTAATACTATTAATTACTTGTTTCATGAGTCAAAATTGGCCATGACGCAGCTCTCAGAGCTGTTCAAATCAATCTGCCAATTTTGTAATTGTCTAAATTTTAGTATGTGCACAAATTTCAAATATTTCAAAGAATACACCATTTACTTACTATCTCCGGAAGTATTGGAGCTAAATATTCCGTTTTTGTATTAAATTGTAGAAAATTTTCTCTAGTTTAATAAAAACGTAAACGGCTCTTTTGCTCAAACTAATACTTTAAGAGATATTTTGTAAAAACAGGCCAAAAAATTTAGCGGGTTTTTCAAGATGGCGGCGTCTGCGGTGGTGGGGGAAATAATAAAACTTAGGATTTTGCAACAGTGTACCAATCCATACACCATATCAAAAAATCAAAACTACCATAATTAATGTAACCATGTGAGATTTTTTGGTATAGTTTGACTGGACTATATGTATATTCTCCAAGGATATTACATCGGTAGTGTTCCTATCACAGAAAGTTAATATTCTAAGTTTTAGATATCTCTTGAAGGTACTAGATTTGGTAGACCATATAAAAATTTGGCACAATAGGCTTAAATTATGTGTTCTGCATGTTCAACCATTTCGTCAGGTAGATAGGTTTCTTTTCGGTGGTTTACATCAAAATTTCTTTATGTTGTCATTAATAGTGAAATATTAGGTAAGTCTATTAAACGAATATAATAGTAGATATGTCATCTTTGGATAATATGAAAAATTTAGCCTTATTTTTACAAACTTACTTCAATTCGGTAGAATATATTTAGGTACGTTTAACAACTAAAATAATTACGTTCATTTCTGAATGTTGGGCATCTCCAATATTATTTAAGAAGATAATAAAATATGACTAATGTTAAGTACAGAAATGCAGTTGATTTTTGCCAAAAACACTAGTGTCACCAATAATTGAAAAGATTTACCATGAAAATTAAATCTGGACTAAAATACAAACGTTAGTAATTAATACCTATTGATCTTTTCTGTACACATTCTGAATCATATCTCCTATATACACAATTAGAGTTATGAAAATCACAATATATGTTGTCTGTTTTAGTTCATATGTTCAGAGACCGGACGCGAGCGGCCGATGACTCATCACCAACGCGCACTATTGAAATTTTGAATTTTAAAAAGCTTTTAATTTTATTTATATAATTGGATAACAAGTGTGTTCTATAAAATACAAAATACGTTATTATTTGTTTATGTAGTAGTTCAAATCAAGTAAATTCTCCGTACTTTCTTAATCTTACGAAATATAAGGTAAATAGCATAAATTTTAAAAACACCTCACGCTTCTACCTACGTTCATGAAGAAAAGAATTTAACATTAAGATCGACTTTTTTGCTGTCCGTTTTCTCGACGAAAACAGATGTTGCAGTTCACCATATGAATAGTGCTATTCAGTAACTCCGTTCTTTTGTCCGTCGTAATTTCGGCCTCATACGTCCGCTCTACATTCATTACACAATGTTTAGAATAAAACTGCAGTCGATGGTCGACTGTTCTACTCTTTCTACCCTTTGTAACACATCACACAAAATGTCAGTTATAAATATTTTATTTTCATTGGTTTTTACCAGTTTTTGTGCGGCAATAGAAGGTTGATGGCACTGTCATACATTCTTCTTTCAATGACCCAGGATTAAAATCCAATATTCATTAAACACACTACAAATTAAGCAAGAAAGAAAACTTCAAACGCCTAGTGAAAATGATGACGCATGGATTAGAAACGTATGAGAATAGTTTTTGAATAGCGAGTGGTGTCAGTCGACGAACAAGCTGTAGAGATGCATCGATTAAGTACATATGGACTCAAGCGCAGTGGCGCAGTTGGTAGCGCGTTTAACTGGCAATTAAAAGGCATGAGTTCAAATCTCATCGTAGGCAAATTTGTGTGAAAAAAATTCCTAATTAATTTACTCAGCGCGAGGCAGAAAAATCAATTTAGATATACATATATATAAAGTTTAGAATGACTTTATAAGAATAATAGTCACATATTCATGATTGTTTGCCAATTATAATTAAAATATTTACTTTGCGCCCATTATAAAATATTATAGAGAACTAGCCTTTAAAGTGTGATGTAAAGTGTAACTAACCTGTATGCTTCTTTCCTGTCATCTGTCCAATAAAACCTCTTTTGAACTTCAATTAATCCGAACTCCTCTTCTATACTATTCTTCTTTTATGTGTATTAAATGCTATCCAATTCCGATTTTTTTAATTTTTGATTAGTCCAGACTTTGAGTTGGTGTTTGGACTATTTCCATCGTTTATTAGATATTGAATCTCCGACATTCGGGCAACTTGAAGTGATTAAAAATCCAATAACCGATGGAAATAGTCCAAATACCAACTGAAATTACACTCCATCATCAACAATAACGTATACAGAACTGATCTGTATTCTCTACGGTTTTTATTAATCAGTGCTACTGATAATGACAACATAGTTGTCGAAATACGTATCTAGCTTTCTGTGTATTAGTGTGGTAAAGGTGTTTTGGTAGTGTATTCTCTAATTAAGTTCCTTAGTACTGATTAATTAAACGTACTTATGTAGAACATTGTTAATACTAAATAAAACGTATAATGAAGGTGAAAATATAACACTACACTGACTATTATTCCCAGCTTAAAGCCTACTCCGAGAACAAAGATTTTCATAGAAGAAGCTGATTATTACAGCCGTAGATAAATATTTTGCAGGAATGATGCCATCTACTTGATAGTTTAAGAGGTTGTACCATACCTGCAAAAAGTAAATCGTCTTAAAAAAAAGTTTATTTTAAAAAATTAAATTAAATATGACCAAACACATCACAAATTTTGTTAATAACCAAACTAAAAATAATTGCTCGCATTTTTAGTGTCCAAGAAATTGTAATTACAATATTAAATTCAATAGTAAAAACACATACATAAGATCTTTTAGGTTAAGGCAAGTTCTAGAAGTTATGATCGAAGTTATTAATCCTATCTTATTCTTCGGAGTATAGGTCTTAAGAATATCTGATTATCCCTGTTTAACTTTCCGTATGTCAGGCGGGAGTAAGTTATATGTGCGCAAAGGTGTATACTGCGCTACCACCGCATATACGATCAGAGACCAGAATCAAGTGCTTTCGGAAATTGTGCAGGGAGTACCTTACCAACAATCCTCTCTACAGCCTGGAAGAATTTTTTAATTTGATGAAAACGCCTTGACGTTCAGTGCAGAGAACAGTTTATCTGGTTTATGGTTTTTAAATTACTTGTATGTTTATTTGTTTGTTTGGAAAAAGTCAGCTTTACTTATTACTCATTCGAACTCCTTAAATGACACATCATATATGTATACTACATTTGTATATTCAACTTGATGTAAATAAATATTCTTATTCTTATTCTTATTCTTATAATTATTTATGTAATCGCCAGCAACTAGGCAATATTGGTGGAGAAACATCACCACTTCTTCATATGACCAACGGGGTTGCACAGAGTTCCGTTGTTGGTCCCATTCTGTTCACAATATATATAGGGTGTCCCAACGGGAACTTAGGGATTTCAAGTCCAAATAACATGCGTAGTGTTTAGAAATTCAACGATTTATTAACATAAACATAAAGTGGAAACCTTAAAATTATATGTGGAACAAGATATCGGATAAATGTCCACCGCGACTCCGTCTGCTCATAGTGATTCTTTTCTTAAAATTTTCGATGAATTTATCACACATATGTAAGTTAATTTCGGCAATAGCCGCACGAATGTTATTTTTTAATTCATCAATTGCCTGTGGATTATTGGTGTATACTTGATCCTTAAGGAAACCCCAAAGGAAAAAGTCCAGCGGTGTTAAGTCGCAGGATCTTGCAGGCCAATCCATGTCACCATTACGAGAAGTCACACGACCAGGGAATTTCTCCTGCAGTAAATTTAGAGTTTCCCTGGCAGTGTGGCAAGTGGCCCCATCTTGTTGAAAAAAAAGATTGTTGAGGTCCATATCTTCCAAACGAGGGCATAGAAAGTTATTCAACATCTGTCGATACCGCTCCCCGTTGACAATTACTGTTTCTCTGTTCTCATTTTCAAAAAAGTGAGGTCCAAGAACACCGTTGGTCGAAAACTACACCATTCGGTGACACGTAGTGGCTGCATGGGTTTTTCAATAATCTCTCGAGGATTTTGGGGCTCCCATATGCGGCAGTTTAGTTTATTTACGTAACCCCCTAGGTGAAAATGGGCTTCGTCACTGAATATGATTCGCTTTTCAAATTCGCTATCAAGTTCTGTTTGCTCCAAAATCTAATTTGCAAAGATACGGCGGTGTTGATGGTCCCTGGGCTTCAATTCTTGGGTTAACTGCATCTTGTATGCTTGTAGCCGTAGGTCTTTGGTTAAAATTCGTTGCAGAGATGATCTTGAGATGGCTAATTGCTGTGACCGGCGACGAATTGAAGTTTTTGGACTTTCTGTTACACTTTGATTCACCCTAACGATATTTTCAACTGACCGAACATTACGATGTCGTAGCGGTGTCTTTACATCGAGAACAGAACCAGTTATTTCAAATTTTGCAATTAAATTCCTAATTGCTATATCGCTGGGAACATGATTCTGATGAAAAACAACGCGTTGTCGACGAATTGTGTTCATAACAGAACGAGCATTTTCATAATAAATTTCAACAATTTGGATACGTTCTTCAGTCGTGAAACGTTGCATGATGACACTTACAAGTTTCTAGATGACGTATGTCAAATATTAGATTAATATGTTACATTATTTGAAAATACTGTGATATTTAAATCCTCAAGTTCCTGTTGGGACACCCGTTACATACATCCATTTTTTTTCTAGTCTTAATCATTGTAAGATTCATGCTCATGAAGATGATACTCATCTGTATTATTTCTTCAGACCAAGTGACTGGGAACTTGCTGCTGACAATATTTAGATTTACGTTATTTGTACCAAACATCTACTGTCCATAATTTCTAACAAATCAAAAGTGATTCTCTTTGGTTGGACACGAACGTGTAAAAATATAACCAATACTTTTAATATTGAAATGAATAACGTCAGACTACCGAAAGCAGACAGTGTGAAGAGTCCTGGAATTACACATACATGTAGCCCACAAATTTCTATTTACATCATAATGCATACCTTAACCTGATGGTACTCGTTCCAGAAAGGCGAAAGTCGTTCAATCAACGAAAAAGGTGATGGCCACAATATTCTGGGATTGTGAGGGCATTTTGCTAATTGATTTTAAAGAAAGTAATACAAGTGTGAACGGCACATATTATGCGTCTTTATTGCATAAATTAAGGGACAGTCTTCGTGCAAAACGTCGTGGAAAATTGACAAAATCTGTGCGATTATTGCACGACAATGCTCCCGTCCATACTGCCGCCATTTCACAAGCTGTCATCGCGAATGCGGCTTTCAAAAATTGTAGCATCCACCGTATAGTCCGGATATGACTCCTTGTGATGTTTTTTGTTTTATAATTTTAAAAAAGGCCTTAGAGGACGTAGTTTTAGGGACGGCAGTGAGTTGCAAGCAGCTGTTATAGAACATTTTGACGGAAAAACGTCATATTATTTTTATAAGGGTACCGAATTATTAATTAATCGCTGTATTAATGTATAGAAGTTAGGGAAGATTACATTGAAAAATAAAAATTCTTATATTGTTCCAAGTGTCTTTTTTCAGGCCGAGAATTTATGGCGCCTACTTCGTACATACATACTGCCGTGATCCCTACACTGGTCATTGTAAGATAAATAAATAATTATGTAATAGAATAAGTAAATAATTTATTAGTAGTAAGTGTAAATATGGAAAGATGTATCATGAGTTACATAACCGCAACGGCGTAACATTATAATGTTAGGTAGACGACAATTAAAAATTGCAACAAAATTTATTTTAAAGGTATAAAAATAAATACAAAAATAAAGTTCATGTATTCTATATTTGTAGAAACGAGGAGCACAAGATGCAATTTCAATATACAAAGACAGAACCAAATTTTATGCATTGTGTGAGAGTCGCATTAGATATATTGAGCAATAAAACATCTTTCATCATGAATAGACGTAAATTTGTAAGAGATTGTTATTTGTTCGACATTTTATGGTCACATTTAATAACATGATATATACCTGACACTTATATCTAAGTATAATTTTAAAAGGAATATGTAAAATGTATATTATTTTCATTCGACACAATATAATGTGGAAAAGCTTCAGTGGCAGGTTTAAATCCAGTTTTATCCAGGAAAAATTCCGGAAATAACACATTGAAATTGGTTTAATCTCACTAAAATCTACAAAGAAAAACAATGTTCAATATTGTTAACAGCTGCATACAAATCAACCTACAAGAAGACGAGGCAGATATGGATGAAGTTATCAAGGTCCAGGTTCATAATAACATAATTAATAAAAGAAGCATTCCAGTCGTATGCAATGTTTTTCCTGTTATTTTCAAAGGAAACGGCTGCAAAAGAAAAATACGAATAGTGTTAAATAGTGGTAGAAGAATATATTTAAATAATGATGAAAGAAGCAACGAATTCATCTATAAACATAATGAAGGATGGCGTTAATGAAAAGGAATGTACCTACCACAGATAAGAATATCGCAAATGTGCATTGACATTAACAATAACAAACAATTTAAGTGCGTGCATAATTTGTGTAATTTCGAGATGTCAAACAATATTAGTGCAGGTCAGTTTAGGGAGAACGTCAAGAAAATAAATCTGAGCAGGACAATGCCAACATAAACGTTAGTGCGGAGTTTGTGGCGCTGCGAACGATGTATGGTTTTTTCTGATGACCGAAAATTATAAGAAGGCAAGTACGAGAGAAGTACGAGAGAAGCTGTCGATATCTAGAAGTGAACAAGTTGCCGAGCTCTAGTAAAAGTAGCGTTTGATTTTTCATTTCGTTCGATGATTGCAGGCGTGTTATACACTGCATAAAAATCATCCTCAGCAAAATGTATTAGATTATTTTATTTTCAATAAGTAATTTTTATTTCATAATTAATTTTTGCCATTAGTTTAATTTCATTTTTTTTTTTTAATTATTACTATGATGGATCAATATAAGGAAGAATTTGATGAAATATATAAATATCATGAGTAAGTTTCACTTAAAATAAATTATGCTAAAGATGCTATGTGGAAATATTCATCTTTAGCGAAGAAAAATTTATTTAATATTTTGGATGCGATTATTATCTTCTTTGTCATAAGTAGACTAAAGTAATAAATAATGGGATTATTATTAACAATGTAGGGAGGCATCGATGACACAACGTGTGAATGTTTGTTAGTGATGTTATCTATGCATTGTTAACAAGCTATAGATACAAAATTTTATGGGGATTTCAAATATATTGATATACGTAAGGATGGGAGCATTTTGATGGACAATAGCCAATTTATGATATGTACAACGTGTGAATGTTTGCATATGGTGATTGGTGACGGTCTTATCAAGGTGTTTTCTGTTTTGCGAGTTTTTGTATTTTCAAAGATACTTCGTGAAAATGAATGTCTTTGGTAACGCAGAAATTTAGCGTCGTATAATAAAATTATTATTTCTTTGAAACTATATAATGTTAAAATTTGAATATAGCAAAGAGTGATATCTATTCTAAATCTATATGTTATATTTGTAATGTAATGTGTTTTCCGTATCTTTATAAAATACACGTTTGTTTTTTTTTTACTTGTAATGGGAAAGTAAAAAGGACAATTTCTTTTTACGGCCACATGTGGCAAGAGAATTATTTCTTCCATGATGTTATTATAAAATGTTAAAATTGAATATAAATATTTGATGAGATTTAGTTTTTTTTATTAGTAACCTTATCCTATTAATTTTAAATAAGAAATGTTGTGGGAAAAAACAGAAGGAATATCACTGCTAGAACCTGCAAGAAATATATGAATGTTGATGGAGATTGAACTTATAAATTTAATAAAGAATTTTTTTTCATAACAACGTTATCTCTACATTCGTAATAAATTATGCAGCTTTGTATTATTGTAGTTTGATTAAATTATGCCGGTGCAAAATTATTATATTTAATTTGAAAACAAGGCTATAGCAATACGTCAAAGTAAAAGCGATAGCCGTTGCAAAAAAAGTATATGAGTTGGCAAATGTAAAGATAAGAAGATTGATTAATATATAACATCAGATGTTAAACATTTTAACAGTATTGATAACAAGGAGAGAGAGAGAGAGAGAGGAGAGAGAGAGAGAGGAGAGGGAGAGGAGAGAGAGCGAGAGAGAGAGAGCGTAGCACATAATAAAAAGGGAAAGTATTATCAATAGAATTGTGATAATAAAATTATGTCTGGTATTAAATGGCAATATTCAAATATTTTTAATGGCCGTTTTAAAGTTTTGCATAGGAATGGATAATAGGCAATATCATTTCTAACGAAAAAGTGTAGAAGACCAAACATAAATATTTATACATATTAATTGAAACGGCCGACACTTACTGGAAATCCATAATAATTAGGGTAGAAGTAAAACAAAAAATATGACATGTTTCACTACAATGTAGTTTCTTCAGATATTACATTACTAGTAAATACATATTCTACAAATTTCGTTGGTTTTCAACCCTTATTCATATCTAATTATTAGAATCTCCTAATGACTATATAATGTACTCTAAGTGAATGTTTAACAACTATGCCTTTAACGTTACCAATTCAAAAGCGGGGAATTCTAGAAGTCTATCTGGTCGTCTAACAATATATCCATATATTTAAGTTTGTTTATTTCGTAGCCTTCAAGTAAATTAAATTTTAAGCTTTTAGGTTGTGAATGTGGACTCTCAAATTTGTTGTTGAAATTATGATTATTTTCTAGCAAGTGAATTGCGTAATTTGAATCTCTTTTTACTATTAAAACTCTTAAAATGTTCATATATTCTTTTGTCAAAGCTCCTCCCTGTTTGGCAGCTTCTTCTTCTATAAAATTTGTAAATACTTGTAGTGTTATTGGAGAATAAATGCGTATTATTATTATTATTATTAAAATATGACCTAGATAGAATACACTACATAAATGTATATGTACCAGACATCACAAATCCCAAAGAAGAGAGAAACAGCTTTCTTGAAGAAAAACATCAAAAGCTTTATAATTTATAACAGAATGGTGATATACTGACAAGTACTTGCGCCTGAAACGAACTACTCATGAATAACACCTTCCTTAAACATAAACAGCAGCACAAGTATACTTTTGTCAAGACACGTAATTCAACAATTGACTACATTATAACAAAGAGAGAAATTCGCTTGAGCCAAATTCTAGTTATAAGAAATGTGGGGAAACATGCTGTTTCCATGCTGGCTTAGTTCTATGCAAGTTTCAATTGAAACCTAGTCTACCAAAGAAAACGAAACCATATAATTATTGAAAAGCCTAATACGGAATTAATCATGGAAAAAACACTTAAAACTATATATTAGATCAGGGTGAAGGAAAATCTAGGTTAAGAGCCATTAACAGAAGACGATAGTCCCAATGAAATTTGTAATAAAATTAAATAGGGTATAACTGATAGCGTGAAAGAAGGTCTCGGAATCAAAAAAAAAAACAGAAATGGAATAAAAAACAACAAACTTTGGTTTATTGAAGAGCTAAAAATACTGACTGACCAAAAGGAAGAAGCATATTTACAATAACCAAACGCATGAACATCTGAAGGGTATGAAATACACAAAATCGTTAGAAATAGGGCAAATAATGCATTTAAAGATCGCATCATATTGGGAAAGGTTCTCCGCCAAGATGGGCCATAATTTGTGCGAAGGATAAAGAAAAGTTTGGAATGTACTAAGAAACTGAAAAAGAACGTCAACGAGAAAGTTGCTATCAACACCATCATATCTGAAGACTGAGCAACACTTTTCCAGAATCTTAAGACCGATCAAGAGTATAGTAGTAAAATTGGAGACGTCATGAGCAGCAGATGTCAGAGGTAGAAAATATGACACAGAAAGATCTGCATAAATGTTAAGCAAATTATAGAATATGAAGGCACCAAGACCCCACAAAATTTCTAATAAAATGCTCGAATATGGATACCTTGAACTGGAAGAGCTTACCACAGCATTCTGTTAACGACAAAGATTTAGGAAGAGTAGAGGAAAAGCCTTGCAGTACCAATATTTAAAAAAATAAAAGAAAAGAGATCCAGGCAATTGTTGAACAAATGACCTTACATAACAGCACAAGTAAATCTTTGACAAAAATTATCATGTTGAAACTAACCAGAGATAAGAGAAAAACAATACGGGTTCAGGCAAAATAGATCAACAGTTGATGCAATATTTATTATACGCCAGTCTATTGAAAAATCCATTAAATATAATCAATTCATGTGCCTGGTGGACCTGACGTAGACTTTCGATAAGGACCCGCTGAAATATGGTAGCATGAACGTCGAGCATCGACATGATTGAAGATTTGCTAATGCAGAAAATATAGAACATTGCCTTAAATAAACAAGTAAAAAGAAAGAAAAAGAAAAGTGAAGAGCTCTCGAAGAAACAAAAGCTTAAATGGATCACCAGTAAATGTATTAAGAAACTTTCTCATATCATTGTCATCTAGAAATTGTTATGCGGATCCTTTTGGTAACTTACAATAGTAACAATGACTTGATGAAACTATAGCAAGATATGAGATATTATACAAAACTTCATTTTAAGGCAATAACAATTCAGTATAGCTTTGTAATACTGCAGACAGAGTTCGGAAAAATTTTATTGGAAATAATTTTATGTTCATTAATTGTCTTACATACATGTATGCGCACTCTGTGAGTGTGTGAGTTTTAATTAACTTCATTATATCTAGGCTAAATATTCTGTTTCCTGTTTTACTTTCTTATACGTACAAGGAAGGATTGTGTTGACGAAAATTTTCGATCTCGAGAATTTTTCAGATGTCCTCTCATACCAAAAAAGTTGTTCTTAAAAAATACCCCCCCCTCTCTCTCTCTCTCTCTCTCTCTCTCTCTTTCTCTCTCTCTCTCTCCCTCTCTCTGTCTGTCTGTCTGTGTGTGTCTGTCTCTCTCTCTGTGTGTGTGTGTGACCACGATAGCGGTCAAACTGCCATAGCTATCAATTCCCAATTTTATATGTACGAGTATAATGTCCTTCTTGAGATCTGATTAGATTTTCAGTAAAATCGGTAGACCGAAAGTAGTAGTTTACTTCAGTTAAAAAATCTAATTTTGCCAATGTTTCGTCAACTTCTGAGTTTAAACAAATTCATAAATAAATTAGATTATCAACTAGAACTTTTATCAAACATGGTTTTGTACACTTCAATTGCCTACTTTCGCCAGTATAAACATTTCATAAATGACTCTCCCGCTTCTTCAAGAACACTCTGTATATTTTTATTTTGTATGCATATTCATATGTTTTACTACATGATGAAATGCAATTTCTAAAGCGATTATGAAACAAATTGTCGCTTTTGAAAAAGTAATATTACAAAATCGTTCTTTTAAATTTTGTCGGATATGTTAGAGAGGAAAAAAATTGCTTCCCACACCTGTAACAATTAAGCGATAACGCACGCAATCATATACAAAAAAAAACGTACACGCTAAAGAGCATTTCCAGTTAATATTTTAACAATGGCACAATCGCTATATATCTAATTAATATCTTCATTTTGTTCAGATAAATTTGAAATAACGCCGAAATGGCCAATTTAGGTTGATACAAATATCATATAATGTGCCAATACATCTGCTCAACGTGTTACAAATTGCTTTTCCTTTTTCCAATTCACTTTTCTAATGTTAGTAGTTTCTATTTTTCTCGTAGGAAACTAAACTTGTTACTTTCCTACCCCCTACGTTTTATTATATAGCTTTAATATCTATAACCTATTTATGTTGGTCTGTTCCTGCACACGTTCTCCCATTCTTGTATTCGGTAATAACATAATTTCGATAACCGTTAATAGGAAAAATAACGAATAAAAATTAAGTTTTGTTAAATGTTCTATTCTCGTTATTTATTAAAGCAGGCAATTAGAAAATTAATTTAATCAGGTTTTATTTTATTCAGGTACAGTAGTAATAAATTAGTTTAAAATAACGAGTGTGTTTTTGCTTAATTGTAATATTAATGGCAGCTTTTTCTAAATATAATTTCTTTTGATACGAGAGCGAAATGAAAAATAATCAGGCTGGTTCTCAGTATTATTGACTGAAATATTAAACTGATCAAAACTGTTTATGGAAGAGTTATCCCAAATATAGTTGTATCAAAATTGGTTTTGGTCAAATGTTTAAGAGTTGTCAAAAAAATTCTTATGGGAGCTATCAGTGTTCTTCATTTGCCAAAAAGGTACGAACTGAACAAAGATACGATGAATTAAATTTTGTGTTTGGTGTGATACTAAAAGTACCAAGAAAGTTGCAAATCCATTAAAGATGAACCCCGTTTTGATAATTCCTAATAATGAAATAATAAGAATAAATGTTTAGGTAAATATTTAACAAGTCACTGGTAAACTAAATAAATATTTTATATGTGGTGAGTAGAATAAAACTAACACGAATACAACTACCTAATAACTCCTTTTATCCAAAACTTAGTTTCGTTCATCTCATCAGTTCAGTAATCAATGCTTCTGTCCATGTAATTTTTCGGAAGTTGTATATATACTTACCGACACGGTCTTAGTTGATGTGAGATATAATTTCTTATTATCTCACTGTACAGAAGGACATATTAAGTAAATATGTATTTACCTTCTACCGATTTAATTCACATATCGTGAATCAATTATCGGAAATGTAGAAAATCCCATTTTCATTCGGGATGATTAATATTAATTAGAAATGTGGTTAATATTTGCATATTAAACACGCCTTTTTTCTTTCCGTATCTATATTAATACTTGTGAAACATACACATGTACAATATACAATATATACAATACATACAATATATATATATATGTAGGAAAGACAGTAAGAAATAATATCAACTGTAAGCATATGAAATTACATATTATATATAATATGAATGTTTTAAACACTTCGATCAAAAAAAAAAGTAAAAATACTTTGGAAGTGAAAATGCAAAGAAGTACAAAGCAAGGTGTCATAAAATAGCTACAAATTTGCAGAAAAAGAAGGTACATATTGCTGTGACACTTATAAATTGAGGTTTATATAAAATAAATTTAAACTATTCAATCAATGAGTAGTTAAGAATCAAGCACGCTTCCTAGTGCTAGGCCTTATGCTAGACTAAGATACAACAAATTTTCTGCTACGTAATAGGTTAAGCAATTTTACATTTAACTAGCTCAGTTTAAAATGGTTAAAAAAAAATTCTCTCAGGGGCAGAAAATATAAATAAATTCTCCAATCAATTTTGAATGCTCTTTAATTATCTCCAGGTCAGGTAAAGAAAATAAAATGCAAAAAAATTAAATCTTATCATCTAATTTATTAAAATAAATATTAATGAATTAGAAATTTCAAATTACACAGATATATATATATATATATATATATATATATATATATATATATTTACAGACAAAGAATTAATATCTCAAACATCATCCAAATCTATACATATCATAATCAACAAATCAATATAAGAAATAAAGTAAATAAAAAAGCATAACGTCGAGAAAATCTTATGTTCTAAATGTGAACGTGATTATCATGATTTATATTTGCCATAGATACATGTAAACAATAACATCTTTAATGAAAATAAAATTTTATTACACATGATGAATTGTACTGGAATATGAATAACCAAAAATTTACACGATTTATCATTTACGAACAAAATATAAACATTAAGGGAATGGCTTTGCCCTAATTAGTCCTGCCTGGCGCCTTTTCTCGCTCCCAACACAGTACCATCAGAAAGCAAATTCACACAGGTAGGTATCCCAAAGTTCCACCCTACGAGTATGTCTTTTTAACTCGTCGGACACAACCCGAACATACACCACAATGTGCTCACCCCTTAAGGTATATATATAAATTTTAAATTAAATAAATAAAAATGAAATAAAATAAAAGTATTTGTGTATTCAATTAATTAACTCAGCCCTGATTAGTTCTGCCTGGCGCCTTTTCTCGCTCCCAACACAGTACCACCAAGACTAATTCGTGTCTTAAGGATTCACCAGGACTCCATGCTATGAATTAAATAACAACTCAATTCATTTCACACATCCCTGATGTATTACCTAACACGTTAACGTCGAACACACAAGTACTACAAAATATACTTGATATACATACAAGAAAAATATATACATTAAAATAAAACTTTACCTTCTTTGAGATTCCAATACAAAACACCACTCAAAAAAAAATTTATGTACAACACTATACACACATTTATAACAAACATTATCAAATCACCTTAATTCTTCATACATTATCTCAAATTCGTCCATCTTTCAAATACAGATCACTGTTCAATTATTCTGTATATACATAAAACAAAATTATTAATCGCAAATCCTTTAATCTGATAAATAAAGTAGTAAAGAAATTTTTTTTTACACTAAAATAAAATTATTACGCTATCCAACTTAATCATTACAATCACTAGAATGTTTTATTATAATGTATGGCGTAGTACCCCTACATACAAAACAAAACATTCCAGAAAAAAAAAATAAATAAAATTAAATAAATTCAAAGTCCGAATTTAAATAAAAATTGTCCCGTATATAAATAATTATTTTAAAATATTTACAAATCTCAATGCAAAACGTGCAGCATGACTATTACGAAAAATATTACAAGTTTTGAATCTTGTTGAAAATTTTTATAAGTATTGAAAAATCTTTAAAAATATTCTAAGTTCAGATTCAAGAATAATCTTTTAAAAGAAGGAGTGGTTTATCACCTACTTCCTTTTTCTTCTGGGTTAGCGGTTTTCACCAGCTGAGAAGTGAAGTGCCATTCTGTCCGCTGGCCCTTATATGCATATTTTTCTTTACAAAAACGTCCGTTTGTATTCGGCAGATACGAATCCACCTCCAGAAATACATAGCTGCAGTGCTGCACCACTCGGGAAAGCAGTGCATTAACAATCTTTGAAAAAGGTAAACAAACATGTAAATATCAACTTGTTTACACGTTCATGACTCATCCGATGCATCTAGCGCAGAATATTGTTTTCGCCGAGCCACACTATCGATCTCTCCCGGTACCAGTATCCTTCGTGCGGGAAAACACTTTCTCGTTATTCTTCACGTAATATTTTATGCTTATTTTAGTATTATGACTTTTATAAAAATTATACTAACATTCTTTTATTATTTTACTTAAATAAAAAGTAAATTTTAGCAAATTATTAACATAGTGAATATTTATATACACATCATGATAAAAATAAATAAAATAAAAATTAATTTAAATAAAATCTTGAAGTGATCTTGATTATACTTATTTATAATCTACCACCAAACTCAAGGTCACTGCAATATGTAGGATGATACTAAAAGAATAACAAAGAACAAGAAAGAATGCAATAAACTCGTATACCCGTATTAAGGATTACAAACAAAATACCTTAAGTTATATTCACGGAAATATCTTAATATCTTATTAGGTATTTTACTTATTGATTTGTCACAAACAAATGCAGTATTGAAATTTATGATTTTATTGGGCAAACATATTAATTGTTTTTATTGTTATCAACAAGGTAGTACATCTCATAACAGAAAATTAATTACACTACATAATGCACTCATAATATAGACTATCATATTAATTTATGTAGCAATGAAATTTTCTTTTTTCATAAATGAAAAATGCCTGCCAGGAAAAAAAATTATAGGTTATGTATAACAATAAATTTTATAGAAAAGTACAGGGGATATACATAAAGCTTCTTCTTAACGGTTTTCTAAAACATAGCGAGGATAAGCAAGGATAATACCGGAATTAAACAAGTTGCACCTAGACCCTGCTCATATAAGAGAATAAATTAAATGAACAGTCCGCCCAACGTTTTAAGTGCAGATATATTTCTTGTAAAGCTTAAACTGCGAGATGGTCTTTCCACATCGGGTAGGTTAGATATTTCCGAAACGCTTCGTCGTACGTTCCACCCCTTCCAAGAATTACACTCAAAGTTAATTTTAAGGATAATAACTATTTAATTTATGTTGTTGTTATGTTTCTAAGTTCTGTCTCCCATTGCGAAATAGTTTAATTAAAATTAAAAGATCCCGACCCTCACACGCTTCACACCTTTACGAAATATGAAGTGTTTAATCAATTTTATTAAAACCTTTGTAGTTACAAACATTATTTAGCGTTTCTTGAACATATTTTTGGTGTCGCGTTACTTAAATTAATGAAATCTGGGTAAGTGTGTATCTTATTAATACTAGGGCATTTACCACTTCCTGTTATATCGGAAATAACTTCTTTGTTCTAAAATGATAAATGATGTTAATGTTGTAAATGTGCTTCTAATTTATCAGTTTATTTGAATTACGCACCATAAATTATTCATAATTTTCATGTATGCGGTAATCTATAATTTTACTAATACATATCTACCGTCTGAAATAATTACATGAATACTATTAAATAGATTCAAACATGTAAGATGATAGAAATTCATGATTTTTTTCTGGAAATTAATAACTCATTCCTAAGAAAATTCATTTATTTCGTTTATATAATACAACGTGCCCCAAAATTCGCGGAACAGCTCAACACTACGGTTTGAAGTAGCGATAAAGCAACACGGAAAAATATTTAAAAAATTCCACATTGTTCATTCTAGAAGATATTGGACTTTTTGTAAAGGTAAATTTGGCAAAACGTTTGATTTATCCTAATAATGGATAAGGTACTAGAGTGGCCCGTATCCATGGGAGTAAGAGAGAATAATGAATTAAAAATACTAATGTCAATAATAACAAATACGACAAATGTCAAAAGTTTCAACAAGATGAAATTATAAAAACAAATACTTATATACAGGATGGGGCACCTCATTCCCGTCGGTTTATATACGAAAAGCGGTAATATGTTTTATTTTTATTTTTATTAAAGGTTGTGTAGGTTCATTAGGGGCACGTTTTAAATTTATTTTGAAATATACAGAGTGATCCAAAAAAATTTGGCACACCAAAGTTATGAAAATTTAAATGGAACACTCTGTATATTATGGGATATTTTGACGCTATAGGCTAAATTAAGGCCACTTCCTGTTATATACCCTATACCTAACTCAACCTCTTTTCGAGATATTTCACTATTTTTGAAAATGTAGATCAAAATTTCAGAGACATTGCTGTCTTCCATATTTGTGCGAATTACTTTAAATTGTATTTAGTGTATACTCAAAGCATTGGACTCTAAGATAAGCTAAAGTTTATATCTAAAAATTATACAGGGTGTTTAAAAACTACATTTGTGTTTTGACTAACATTAAAGGCAAATAACTTTCTTATTTTAAATGGTATTTATTGCCATATTTAGATTCTGATTTTAATTGTTTTTAAAACTGTATTAGGGTTTCCAATACCTATCTCTTATAGTTTTTTGGTAATTTAGTATTTTCAATTTCAAACACTAATTTCTTGCAAAATATTTTCCAAATGCTAATATTTATTAACCTATCGGGTTGATTGGTTTTATCACAAATATACATATATCCATTTATACGGAAACGTATATGAATATATGTACGTGTAGAGATACACAGCATACACTTAGGTGTCATTACCAACAGCGAACGCACAGACACCGGTGCTTCGGCCTTTGAGGCCTCTTCAGTGTACGTGGTGCTGCTGGCAATGATCCTTCTTCTTCTTCTTCTTCTTTACTGGATTGAATTAGTCAAGCTAACGCTTTTTACTATTAATCTTAATTTGGCTGATCTTGATTTAGAGGGATTTAATGATATTCTCTTTCAGAGGAGTCATGATGTAGCGAGCCTAGGTCTCTTTATCGGCAAATAATGTTGCGGGTCATAAGTTAATGATGCGGAGAGGGAGGAGTTTATATGGTCTACGTTTTTCTCGTAGAAATCTTTTGTTAACCTTTTGGTGAACGTGGGGATATCTTCGATGTCGGCTTCTTTGTGTAGTTGATTGTTCCTTATATACCAGGGTAGGCGAAAGGCCATGCGGAGCGATATATTTTGAAAGATTTGTAGCTGATTTATTAGTGACGGAGCTGCGTAGAGCCATATCTGGCAGGCATAGGTAATCATTGGTCTTAGAATCTGTGTGTATATAAGTAGTTTTAGCTTCGGGGAAAGTGTACTTGCTGCCCCTAACATAGGCCAAAGGGCACCTCTGGCTTTTTTGGCTTTTGCGCATGTTTGTTTGATATGATACGAATATGTCAATCTTCTGTCTAGGTTTACACCTAGGTATTTTACGCATGGAAGCCATGGTACTTCTGCGTGTTCGATATAGATGTTACCTATGATGGGTTTAGGGTGTCTTCTGAAGACTATTGCTTGAGATTTCTCACCGTTTATGGCGATTCGCCAAGTGTGGCACCAGGTAATGATGTTATTTACAGCATTTTGGAGGTTTCGTATGGCAATTATGGGGTTGATGGAGGAAGAGAGTATGGCAGTGTCATCGGCGTAGGAAGCAAGTGTGGTTTTGTTGGTTTGTGGGATATCGGCGGTGAAAATTGAGTAGAGATGGGGGGATAGGGCAGAGCCTTGAGGTACCCCGGCTGTTAGGGTTCTGATGGTGGATTGTGCGTTATTGATTTTTATGGAGAAGGATCGGCGTTTTATGTAAGAATGGATGATTCTGATTAACTAGGGTGGATAATTTTTTGCGTGTAGTTTGTATATTAGGGCCTGGTGCCACACTCGGTCGAAGGCTTTTGAAATATCCAGGAAAATGGCTGCTGTATTGTTGTGTTTGTAAAAGGAATCTTGTATGGTTTCAGTAACCCTGGCGAGCTGGGTGGTTGTGGAATGCATTTTTCAAAATCCGTGCTGTTCTTCTGGGATGATCGAGTTCTGATATGAAAAGTCTGTTAATTTACTCAGGATGGCTTTGTCTGCTACTTTGCTGATCGCAGAGAGGAGGCTGATCGGCCTATAGTTTGAAGGGGAGTTGTGATTTTTTCCTGGTTTGGGGATCATTATTATAGAAGCATGTTTCCAAATTTTTGGGTAGGTTTGTAATCTAAATATGGAATTGATGATAGTAAGTAGGAAGATGATGGCTTTGAACGGTAGGTTTTTTAGCATTTGATTGGAGATATCGTCCGGACCTGGGGCTTTACGAGTCTTGATGTGGCAATGATCCACAACTAAAACCGTGTCTTATGTCCGTTGAATCGCAGAAGTGCCTATGAGAATATCTCAGCGACATCTGCCATCCAAGCGCGACACCGAACACGACAGTTTCATCTTGCACACTGTGCTAAAAACAAAACCTGTACGCTAAATGTGTATCTCTGCATATAAGGCCAATAGGTGGCACCGCCATATCACAAATATTTATTTGATTGGTTTTGTTTCACATTAATTAAAGGGCGTCATAACTAGGTAAATAAAAAATACATACTTTATTAAACAAACAACAACCTTAAATTGTAAAGGAAAACTAATGTTTTAACAAGTGATCGAAATGATGTCCATCTGTTTCAATGCATAATCGAATTCTCTCTTGAAAGGACTGTTTAACTCTTGTTAAAATATTTGGTGTTATAGAACGAAACACTATTCTTTTTCGTTCTCTCATATCGTCGGGTGTGGTTGGTGGTGTATTATAAATGATATTTTTGACATATCCCCATAAGAAAAAATCGGGATTCGTTAAGTCTGGGGATCTTGCTGGCCAATTCTGTAGACCGCCGCGTCCTATCCACCTATTGGGATATTGCTTATCCAATTCATTTCATACATTTACTTGAAAATGCGCTGGCACCGTCTAGTTGTAACCACATCCTTTGACGAATTTTAAGTGGTATATTTTCCAAACGTACAGGCAAATTGTCTCTTAAAAATCGAAGAAACATGGCACCGTTTAAGTGACCATCAAAAAATAACGGACCTACCACTTGCGTTCCAATTACTCCAACCCATACATTGACACACCATCTGTGTTGCCTATCAATAGTTTTAAAAAAAATAGGGATTTTCGTCACTGTAGTAATGAAAATTATGCTTATTAACTAATCCGTTATTGTCGAATGGTGACTCATCCGAAAAAAGTACAAAATCGAAGAAATTTTCATCTTCACTAAACTTTTCTAAAACCCATAAACAAAATACGAGTCGTCTATCGTAATCTACTTCCAAAAGTGCTTGGTGTAATTGAATACGATACGGGAAGAAGTTGTGCCTTTTTATAATTCTTCCGACGATCCGTCTGCTTATTCCACTGGCTTCACATATTTTTCGCTGACTTGTATGCGGATTTTCTGCCAGAGATACGATAACAACAAAATCATTTTCTTCATTTCCCGTAATTGGTCTTTGCCGTTCTGGTTTCTGATAACGCACACTTCCCGTTCTTCGGAAAACTTGCAATAAATTTTCTAATGACCGCCTGTCAGGATGACGCCTGTTAGGATATTTTTGAGCATAAACTCTTGATGCTAGCAAGCAATTTTCGCCACACTCTCCGATTACTAAAATCATATCCACCTTTTCGTTTTCAGAGTAGGTTCTCATTTTAAATAATTAAAATTATTTAAACGACGTCAAATATCGTTGATGTCTTAACTAATATGTACTGTCACTGTCAAATAATTTATCTGTTTGAAGTATTAATAACAGCGGCAAAGCCTATATTTGGAAAAAATTGCAAGAAATTAGTGTTTGATATTGAAAATCCTAAATTACCAAAAAACAATAAGAGATAGGAAACCCTAATACAGTTTTAGAAAACAATTAAAATTAGAATCTAAATATGGCAATAAATACCGGGTGTTCCATTTAAAATAAGGAAGTTATTTGCCTTTAATGTTAGTCAAAACACAAATGTAGTTTTTAAACACCCTGTATAATTTTTAAATATCAACTTTAGCTTATCTTAGAGTCTAATGCTTTGAGTATACATTAAATACAATTTAAAATAATTCGCTCAAATATGGAAGACAGCAATGTCTCTGAAATTTTGATCTACATATATTTTTAAAAATAGTGAAATATCTCGAAAAGAGGTTGAGTTAGGTATAGGGAATATAACAGTAAGTGGCCTTAATTTAACCTATAGCATCAAAATATCCCATAATACACAGGGTGTTCCATTTCAATTTTCATAACTTTGGTGTGCCAATTTTTTTTGGATCACTCTGTATATTTCAAAATAATTTTAAAACGTGCCCCTAATGAACCTACACAACCTTGAATAAAAATAAAACATATTACCGCTTTTCGTATATAAACCGACGGAAATGAGGTGCCCCACCCTGTATAATAAATGTTCAAAATTATATCCGTGCTGATCTCTGCAAATTTCCGCTCTTCTAATTATATTCCCTCGCACTCCTAGCATTTCTCCATTTATTGTACCTGCTGCTTCAAATATCCGGTTATTTAAATCTCCAACAATTAAAACTGGTGTTCCGACACCAATTGTTTAATGTGACCCCAAAGAGAAAAAAGTCCAAAACGGGGAGATCGGGAGATTTAGCTGGCCAACGGAACGGTCCACTCCTTCCTATCCACTTTTCGGCAAATTGCTCATTTAACCAGTTGCTCACCGGTGCCGCATGATGAGCAGGATTCTAAAAAGTTTTCCCCGGCCAACCTGTTAGGAATAATGAGTGGCTCGATTAACCGATAATACCTGCCCAAACATTTACGCTAAACCTATGCTGGTGATTAGCTGGTATAAATACATGAGGATTTCACAAAGCATAAAAATATGAATTTCGCTTACTGTAAAGTACATCTCGTAAAAATTTAGCTTCGACCGTCCACAAGATATTTCTGCAAAATTGAGGATTTCTTTGTATTTGTTCTAAAAACCAGTTACGAAAATTTGCACGACGTGGAAAATCTTCAGGTAATAAAGCTTGAACTTTTCTGTAATGATAAGGGTTAAACCGCTCATCCTTAATAATTCGGCCAATTGAACTGTGTGATATGTCTAGCACAATACCGAGTTCACGTGTTGATATTGTTGGATTGTCTGCTAATAAATTTAAAACTTCATCCTCTACCTCAGGGGTCCTTGTAGTTTTTGGACGACCTCTATCCAGATAAAAGGCACCTGTTGGCGATACGCCTATACTGCTTCTTTTATTTTTCGATCTAAACGTCTAAAGACTATGATGTCTTCTCAGAGAATATATTTCGCGATAGATTCTAGCAGCAGCAGCAGCATTGTTTCCGCATTCCCCCACCACCAAATGCATGGCTGCATATTCGTCGTTTGAAACCATTTTAACATAAATTTAAAAAAAACACCAACTTATGACAGCAAAAGTCGAAAATTAGCATAAACACTAAAGACTAATCAACGGTAAATACAGCTAAGAACTTGAACTTCTAAAATGCAACGAAAATTAATAAGGTAGTAATAGGGTTGAAATAAGCACGACAATTTGACGACGTCAAAATGACATTAATAAGCAATTTTGATTTCGATATTTTTTTACGTTAAAGTGGTTCCTTCACAAGGAATTTCAAAGTAAGTTACTTTTTTCACCTATTGTGCCGTTCTTTTGGTAATTCCCGTTTTATTATTACTTGTAGTTTTATAATTATATTATAATATCACTTTTATTGTTTTATTTAGTAGTACGTTAATTACCCAAGAAACCCAAGAAAAAATAATTTTATGTTAATTTTATCATTTTCTAATACACTTTCTTAAAAGAGTTATTATCATTTTATTGTATTTCGTATCTTGTATAGAAATAGAAAACATTAATTTGTTTAAGTGTCATAATTTGAAAAAGAATAACAACCAGCACTTCATTTGTACGAGAAAATTAATTATTTAACACTATTCAATTCTGCTCCGGCATAGATGTGTGTATGTGTTTCAATGACTCTAATACCCTTAGAAGACAACATATCCCTTTGTCGATTAACAGCGTTTATTTTAAATAATATATCGTGAGACTAGGCTGAGTGTTTGCCAGTTCTCAGGTAAATTAAAGATGTCTGAGTTTCCTTTGTTACCGATTCTTGTAACGTATAGCAGTAAGCATTTATTCATTATTAACACCTTTATACTCCTATACTAACGATAAGTATCATTATATAAACAAATTGCCATTTAGTTAAGTAATTGCTTATAGCACCCTTACATTTTAATGACTGGGAACTATTAAATTAAAAGTTGTAATGTAGAGGTCTTACTTCACAGTTTCTCTAACAAACTATGGTTAAACACGAAACCATCATTAAATATGCATGCTATTTCTAAAGTGCAACTATTTTTTTGCAATTTATGTATACAAGCCGGTCCAAAATATCAAATCGGAGCAACAGCATCATTGTATTTTTACTTCGATAAATAATTTACAAAAAAATTAAAAATAATTAATAATTCTTAATAATTGGAGAAAATAAATATTATGACTTTTACAATATTGTGGCATTCACCAAATATATAAGAGGTGCACTCCCTTCTCCTTGACCTGCAATAAATATTGAACCAAGATCAAAGAGAAGGGGGGTGCACCAGAACTCTCATATATTTAGAAACCGCGTCAAAATAATACTTGTATCTCATATATTAGAGTCTTGCAAGCGAAACGAACAAAACTAGTTTTTAAATAAAATAAGTTATCTACCAAAGAAATTTTTCTTTTGCTATTAAAATTGCTGGAACTAAAAGTGAGTGTATAACATTTAGTAGATCAAGTGGTACAATTTTCTAATAAATGTTGGCATATCGATAAATTTCATATCCAATAGTGAGAAGATGATTAAAATTACCGATCCAAAAGAATTTAAGGTAGCCAACAGTTATGGAATTATAGGAATTGGTTTCACCAGTCAAACAAAACAAGATATATTTCGAAAAATTCCTTAAAAGGTATATCTTGTTATAAAGAACCTTAATATAATATACAGGCTGTTTATTTCAAAACTTCCACCTTTAATTTCTGGAAATCTGGAAATCTATGAAAAATTCCCTGAAACACGTAAGAAGTATTATCGTGGGTGCCATTTTTTGATACAAAAGCTGACTCACCCACTTTAATCCTCTGCCCCAGGGAGCTACTCCATTAAAAATCTTAATTGGAAAGGGGTATCGAGTAATATGTCATTTTAAAGGTCTTTTGAAACAGCACATTTTGACTTTAACTTTTCTTAAATTGGTGAATTCGTTTTGAAAATTTTTAAAAAAATCTTTTGGTTTGTTTTGTTTTGTATTTCTAGCTAGTCGATCTATTTCAGGAGCACCCGAACAAAACCAACATTAAAAACTTTTATACATTTCTCAAAAACGTGGAAAAAAATAATCTTATGGTTCTTTTTAGTTATGTTTAATGCAGAATACTTTTCTTTCTTCTTGTAGTTACTTATTAAACAAAAATTTATGTTTTAGGATCGTTTTTATACCGATTTTGCGTTCATTAATTTTTTGTTTGTAACAGCACATAAGATTGTATTTTTCTTTCTTTGTATTCATACTTTCGTTTAAAATTATTATTTTCTTCATTATTTTTGTATATTTATCTTCCTTATTATGTTTTGATTATTGTAATTGCGTGTATCTTGTGTATTTGTATTTCTATACTTACATTGTACTTATTCTGAATGTACTGTGCTGGCTAGGTTAAGTGTAAGAGTAGCTATAGCTAAACTTCGCCTAGTTCAGTACAGTGTCTCTATGTATATATTAAATAATAAAGTCGATTTATTATTATTATTATTATTATTATTATTATTATTATAATGTTCTACACGAAAATCTGGTAATAGCATAAAAAGCGGATATATCATTTTTTTTGTTCCGATGCTCCTCGTTTGCAAATATATTGTATGTTGCTTCAGTGTAAATTGTTGTATAGTGTTATCAACCCAACGTTTTTAAATAAAATAACAATTATTGTTTACAGTTTGCAAGAAACGGTTGAAATTGTATTAATTTATTGAGACAAAAATTAATGTGCTCAACGAACTGCTGCAACATTTAACGAAAAGCACCTGAATAAGATCACATCTCATAGATATGTCCTAAATCTTATTGACAAATTTACTCAGACTGGATCTGTTGCAAATGTAAAACATAATCAGCAGAGAGTTTGAAATGACAGCGCTCAATTGGAAGTTTTGGGTTATTTCGGCATAAATCCTAATACCTTATCATGTGATATTTCTGCGGCTACTCGAATTTCCTTGGGTTCGGTTCATAAAATTACAAAACTTCATAAATTCCATCCTTATAAACTGAAAGTATGTCAAGAACTAACTGAAGACGATTATGATAGAAGAGTAGGTTTTGTGAAAAAATGACCACATCGATTAATAATAACAATGCATTTGTAAAAGATATCTGCTTAGTGATGAATATACTTTTTATTTACATGGATTTGTAAGTAAATTAACTGCAGATACTGAAGTAACAAAAACCCTCATATGTTTGTAGACGGATATACCCAGTATCCTGAAAAAATTAATGTATGAGCAAGCATTTTGAGGGAACAAGCGATTCGTTGTTTTTCCATGGAAATCCAAATGGTGACGCATATTTGAATAAGTTGGAATTGATGCTCTCGAAAATCAACTGGATAGAGATGGAAACACCCTATTTGATGAGGACAAATTACATTTTCAACAAGATGAAGCTCCTCCTCACTATGTTTTTCCAGCACGGCGGTGGTTAGACAATGTATTTTCATATAAATGGATAGGACGAAGAGATATATAGAATGACCAACCAGATCGCCTGATCTGACACCACTAGACTTTTTTCTATATGGTTATTTAATGTCTGTTGTATTTACCCTTAGACCTCAAGATTTAGAAGAACTTCGTCAGCAGATTAATGCAGCCTGCCGTGGAATTCATAGGGATGTTTTTGAAAATGTACGCCGCAGTTTTGAACAACGGCTGTACCATTGCTTAGTGATCAATGGACAACATTTTGAGTAATAGATATTTACCCTAAAACAAAAACACATTCTTATTTCAACAATAGTCTAGGTCTTTACATAGAAAAAGCAATAAACACAGTTCTTTAATTATGTAATTTGTAGTAAGTATAGATCTAATTATCCCAGAACAATATACATCTGTTCATTCAAACCACATATTGAAAATATTAGTTTCTAATGTATATCATTTTGTTTGAGCACCATATTACAATTTAGTGATAAGTAAGGGTAAAACAGCTGTGTAATATCTATTTTGCTGTTCACTAAAATATACTATATCAATCTGTTAATAAAACCACTGCGACCTCTTCTAAAAGGGGTTTTGAAAAATTAAACGCATTAGTGAATAACTTATTAATAATATATATATATATATATATATATATATATATATGTATACACGTTTTCTGCACAAGTGGAGATCCGTGATACTTCTAGACAACCCGAGATCCACCTAAAGGAATTGATATTTTGTAAAATAAAAGTTGTAGAACATCATAGAAGCGCATGCTTATTCCAGGCATCAAGAGAGGGGAAACAATTTTATTCTTTTTCTATATACATGAAGTATGTATGCCAAGTCGAGATCACTTGGTGTGTATGTGTAAGATGAGGTCCTAAATTTGTATATTTTTATATAATAAGAGAAGATGAGATCCGCCAGTGTTGTCGAGTTTCTTGAATAGGCTTTACTATTATACATATGCCTATCTCAGTCTGATGTGATATGTTTGTGGGTTTCCGCATGCATTTGAAGTATTATATTTATATCCCTTTGATAAACAAATGCCTATGATGTCATCTTTGATATAAGCACTTATATGCATCTATCCGCTTTTATTGTATAATGTAAATATTTTTTATATTTTCGCTTTTGACTAGCAATATTATATTTTATGTATACCAATTTCAAACTTTCTTCATTTATACTTATTGTATCGTGGAAGTATACAATGTAGTCATAAAGTTTGGAGAAAATTTATAAAACCGTTCTATATTGTTTTTAAGGAAATCGCTTGAAATAAAGACAATTTTTATTTTTAAAATGTCGTCTTTTGACGAATTTTTTTTTTGAATGACGTCGTTGGTTTTAGCACAATGACGTCATCATCATTTCTCTTAAATGACAATTTTCATTGGCTTTTTCTTTAAAATACATAAAATTAAGTGTCCCTAGATATATTATTTAACAATTATTATGATAAACAAATGAAACCATTCAACTACTTATTATGATAAATGATCTTGAAATATGCTTTAGCGATAAGCAGGAAGAATATACAGGTATCCCCGGATGGAGTTAACAAGAAGGCAAAAAAATTTAATTTTGATTTTACAATAGACGGTCAATAAATCTGCGTGTCGAATTAACTAGTCTGCTATGGAAATAAATAACATCAGATAATCATAAATTAAGAAAATTTAAAATGTTTCAAAATTCGTACGAAACATTCACTCTTTTATAACGTTGGTTTTGGTTTTTAATGACGTAATTTGGATTTTGAAAAGCCCAACAGTGACAATTTTGTTATAAAACGTTACCATTGGTGCAGAAGGATGCTTCATCAGTAAAAATGATCATGCTGTAAAAACTTCTATCTACTAGGTAATTCTCACTAATTCATAAATAAAAGTCCATCGCTACTCTACATCTCCAATTTCAAGTGTACATCGGAACTTTGGTTTAAACGGCCGAATTTTGTTTCTCTATTAATGCTATATATGAATTTTACTGTTTGCCAATTTCCTCATAATATAGCATAGCATATCGATAAGATGCGTTTCCAATGGCATATCATTTAAACAAATAAATGCGCTTTTCAATGGTTTACATTTTGTGAAACCAACGGAAAATAATTGGATTGAAAACTCTACACTTGATGCCGTTTGACAGTTAAATATTATCGACAGCACACAAGCCAGGGATAGACAAAATTAAATTAAGAATTATGTACATTATATTTAGCAGTAGAAGAGGCACAGATTATATAGAAATTTAAGATAAACAGTTCATTAAACATAATAACATACAACCATAACAATTTAAATTTAGACTTGAAATTTTGTGTTTTCACTAATTTTATGTTTTTAAGGAGCTTTTAATATAGACAGTAAATTCTAAATTGCAAGATAATCTATTAAATCATTTTCGTGTTTTGTTAGTTTCTGAAGACCCTGTATATCTTACGTAATTTATTTGAATAGCTAATTCGACAAGCAGAATTTTATTTAAGAATAACTATCGCTTTTTACCCTCTTGTCAACTCCATCCGGGAACACACTGTATGCATATTATCTTTTGCATTGAGAAAATCCTAATTTACATTTCCACGAAAAATATTAGTTGCCTTATTTACATTAAATAACAAACATTTAATTTTTTAACTGATATTGAAATAAAACGTTGAACCGACTGATGCATTGGAAGTTAGAAGGATTATTAGGGAAATGTCTGCTAAGAAGTCTAGCGGTGTGGATGATATTCCATACTGTTTATTATCTCTGGTCATTGACCATATAGTGGAACCTTTGGTTTATTTAATCAACCTATCACTAATCAACAGAATATTTCCGAACAGATTGAAGATCGTTAAGGTGATACGTGTTTGAAGAAGGGTAAACCTAGTGGCGATGTTGCTGGCTACAGTCCTATATCTCTATTTCCGGCATTCAGTAAGATCTTCCAGAAAGTAATTAACTTGCGTCTGCTGTCATTTTTGATCAAATGTAAAATAATTAATTCGGCCCAGTTTGGTTTCATATCTGGAAAATCCACGAAAGACGCTATGTATAATGTATTAGACTCTTTATATTGTGCGGTCGATAGTGACTGTTATGCGGTGGGAATGTTTTTTGATTTGACAAAAGCATTTGATTTGTTGGATCATGATATCCTGTTGTATAAAATGGAACGCTATGGCGTTAGGGGGGCGGCGTTCGGCTTATTCAGATCTTATCTCAGTGGTAGATCTCACGTTACCGCTATTGTTGGCAGGGTGGGCGACACAATTAAGAGTAATGTTTCCAAATTGGCGTCTGTGGGCAGGGGCATACCGCAGGGATCCATTCTCGGACCTACTCTTTTTTTAATTTATGTCAGTGACTTACAGAATCAAATGAGCTATTGTACTATTACACAGTACGCGGACGACACTTCATGCGTAATAACAGCTAAATGTAAAGAGGAGCTCTTTGTGTTGGCATCGCGTGTGATTGCTGATATGCAGTCCTGGTCATTAAAAAACCGTCTCATTATTAATGCAGATAAGACAAATATTGTCAACTTCTCCAAAACTAAAAATTTGGATTATAGTTTGTGTTTGAGCTTGGGGGGCAAATCATTGATGGAGAGTGAGTCGTCCGCCTTTCTAGGTTTGACGGTGGACAGGTGTCTTCGTTGGGGCGAGCATTGCGTGGATCTATCTAAAAAATTTAATCCATGTTGTATGCTATTGGTATGCTGAGTAGGGTTGTCTCTTTGGAGAGCCTGAAATTATTCTATTATGGTTGTATCGAGTCACGTTTTAGATATGCGATCATTTTCTGGGGATCATCTACATACTTTAACGACATTTTCATTATTCAGAAACGTATGTTAAGAGCCATGAGGGGTGTTTCCTCACGTAGTAGTTGCAGACCTCTGTTCCGGGAAATGAATATAATGACGGTTGCCTCGTTATATATTTATGAATTGATTATCTTTTTGCTCAAAAATACAGATAAATACAGGCGCAATAATCAGATCTACAATACTATGGTGACGCGTCACAATAATGATTTTTCTGTCCCGCTACATCACTCCAAATTTTATGAAAGATCTCCGAGGTACATGGCGGTAAAGGCTTATAATGCATTGTCGGCTAATTTAAAATCGCTAAGCGGTACAAACCTCAGTGCATTCAAGAAGCAACTAAAACTTTATCTGTTGGAGGGAGACTTCTACAGCATTAACGATTTTATAGTTTGACTAGTGTTATATATTGTACCTGATCTGTGTAATTTTTTATATGACAATGTCAATGTTCTATTGAATTTACGACAATAAAGATGTTATTATTATTATTATTATTATTATTATTATGAATACTTCTTCAAAATTTGAAAAATAACTGTCTCTTTTAAATTATATAGTGCATTAACATAACGTTTTTGTATATCTTAAAACTTCAAGTTTTCGGCAATTTAATAATCTATTATATATTAAATTAATAAAATAAAATAATGCCATCTTTAAATTGATTTTAATTTATTCTTTTAAATGACTAAACATTCCAGAATTCTGTGGGGAAAAGAAATAATATATCCGAACGTTTGCAGAAAAAAATCTTCAAATTTGCTGTATCTGCTGTATTTATTTATTTATGTTTACATGAGATAAGTATTTATAAAGCAGACCCACAATACGTGTTTTTGTAATGTTATATCGCTCGGTTAAATTTCCAATGCTGCCGTCGTTAGCGGATCTCAGCTTCTCTAGAAATATAAACTCTACAGGTCGCCCTCTTGCGTTGACCTACATGAACTGAAAATGTATCAGAGAGGACAATATGCGTAAAAATGAGATCCCACAAAAATTTTTAAATTTGATTGCTATCAGTTCAGCTGAGTAAAAGCAGACGTTATACGCATAAAACCACGTGAGATCCGAAATCGGATCTGGCTTTGCAAAACTGATCTCAGTTTGTACAGAAAATGAATTGAAATGATCTCGATTTGTAGTTTTATATATATATATATATATATATATATATATATATATATATATATATATATATATATATATAAAGTATAGAATTTCATGGGGTAACTCCGCTCAAAATGCAACTGCGGACACGTGTTTCAAACTACTTGGTTCTCGTCAGCGCAGTGTAGCCAAGGAATAGGATGGGATAACCTTGGAGCTGAAAAACATCAATCAGAGACATACACAAGGGACAGCCTACTTGGTTCTCGTCAGCGCTGACGAGAACCAAGTAGTTCGAAACACGTGTCCGCAGTTGCATTTTGAGCGGAGTTACCCCATGAAATTCTATACTTTATTATTCTATAATCCGCAATATTTCTTTTCTTTATTGTTATTCTGTGGGTTCAGATGGCTTGCAGGTGGACAATGTCTACCTCGCGGCGACGTTAGATTCATTCTCAGTATCGAGGACACTCTAGCTGAAGCCTCAATTGGTAGGCTGTCCCTTGTGTATGTCTCTGATTGATGTTTTTCAGCTCCAAGGTTATCCCATCCTATTCCTTGGATACACTGCGCTGACGAGAACCAAGTAGTTCGAAACACGTGTCCGCAGTTGCATTTTGAGCGGAGTTACCCCATGAAATTCTATACTTTATTATTCTATAATCCGCAATATTTCTTTTCTTTATTATATATATATATATATATATATATATATATGTTCTCTTTCAGGTTTCCGCGGGTAGTAGTATGTGTTGTCACTGGATTCCGGGTTTTCTTCCGCGTTTCCACTGCTTGGTCTTTGGAAAGACCGATGCTGGTTTCTTGACGACGTTTCGGCAAAATCACACTTGCCATCTTCAGGTCTGCGATAACTGTCTGCTTCTGCTTCTTGTTATTCGTAAACAGTTTACGAATAACAAGAAGCAGAAGCAGACAGTTATCGCAGACCTGAAGATGGCAAGTGTGATTTTGCCGAAACGTCGTCAAGAAACCAGCATCGGTCTTTCCAAAGACCAAGCAGTGGAAACGCGGAAGAAAACCCGGAATCCAGTGACAACACATACTACTACCCGCGGAAACCTGAAAGAGAACATATATATATATATATATATATATATATATAATAAAGAAAAGAAATATTGCGGATTATAGAATAATAAAGTATAGAATTTCATGGGGTAACTCCGCTCAAAATGCAACTGCGGACACGTGTTTCGAACTACTTGGTTCTCGTCAGCGCAGTGTATCCAAGGAATAGGATGGGATAACCTTGGAGCTGAAAAACATCAATCAGAGACATACACAAGGGACAGCCTACCAATTGAGGCTTCAGCTAGAGTGTCCTCGATACTGAGAATGAATCTAACGTCGCCGCGAGGTAGACATTGTCCACCTGCAAGCCATCTGAACCCACAGAATAACAATAAAGAAAAGAAATATTGCGGATTATAGAATAATAAAGTATAGAATTTCATGGGGTAACTCCGCTCAAAATGCAACTGCGGACACGTGTTTCGAACTACTTGGTTCTCGTCAGCGCTGACGAGAACCAAGTAGGCTGTCCCTTGTGTATGTCTCTGATTGATGTTTTTCAGCTCCAAGGTTATCCCATCCTATTCCTTGGCTACACTGCGCTGACGAGAACCAAGTAGTTTGAAACACGTGTCCGCAGTTGCATTTTGAGCGGAGTTACCCCATGAAATTCTATACTTTATATATATATATATATATATATATATATATATATATATATATATATATATATTATTAATAAGTTATTCACTAATGCGTTTAATTTTTCAAAACCCCTTTTAGAAGAGGTCGCAGTGGTTTTATTAACAGATTGATATAGTATATTTTAGTGAACAGCAAAATAGATATTACACAGCTGTTTTACCCTTACTTATCACTAAATTGTAATATGGTGCTCAAACAAAATGATATACATTAGAAACTAATATTTTCAATATGTGGTTTGAATGAACAGATGTATATTGTTCTGGGATAATTAGATCTATACTTACTACAAATTACATAATTAAAGAACTGTGTTTATTGCTTTTTCTATGTAAAGACCTAGACTATTGTTGAAATAAGAATGTGTTTTTGTTTTAGGGTAAATATCTATTACTCAAAATGTTGTCCATTGATCACTAAGCAATGGTACAGCCGTTGTTCAAAACTGCGGCGTACATTTTCAAAAACATCCCTATGAATTCCACGGCAGGCTGCATTAATCTGCTGACGAAGTTCTTCTAAATCTTGAGGTCTAAGGGTAAATACAACAGACATTAAATAACCATATAGAAAAAAGTCTAGTGGTGTCAGATCAGGCGATCTGGTTGGTCATTCTATATATCTCTTCGTCCTATCCATTTATATGAAAATACATTGTCTAACCACCGCCGTGCTGGAAAAACATAGTGAGGAGGAGCTTCATCTTGTTGAAAATGTAATTTGTCCTCATCAAATAGGGTGTTTCCATCTCTATCCAGTTGATTTTCGAGAGCATCAATTCCAACTTATTCAAATATGCGTCACCATTTGGATTTCCATGGAAAAACAACGAATCGCTTGTTCCCTCAAAATGCTTGCTCATACATTAATTTTTTCAGGATACTGGGTATATCCGTCTACAAACATATGAGGGTTTTTGTTACTTCAGTATCTGCAGTTAATTTACTTACAAATCCATGTAAATAAAAAGTATATTCATCACTAAGCAGATATCTTTTACAAATGCATTGTTATTATTAATCGATGTGGTCATTTTTTCACAAAACCTACTCTTCTATCATAATCGTCTTCAGTTAGTTCTTGACATACTTTCAGTTTATAAGGATGGAATTTATGAAGTTTTGTAATTTTATGAACCGAACCCAAGGAAATTCGAGTAGCCGCAGAAATATCACATGATAAGGTATTAGGATTTATGCCGAAATAACCCAAAACTTCCAATTGAGCGCTGTCATTTCAAACTCTCTGCTGATTATGTTTTACATTTGCAACAGATCCAGTCTGAGTAAATTTGTCAATAAGATTTAGGACATATCTATGAGATGTGATCTTATTCAGGTGCTTTTCGTTAAATGTTGCAGCAGTTCGTTGAGCACATTAATTTTTGTCTCAATAAATTAATACAATTTCAACCGTTTCTTGCAAACTGTAAACAATAATTGTTATTTTATTTAAAAACGTTGGGTTGATAACACTATACAACAATTTACACTGAAGCAACATACAATATATTTGCAAACGAGGAGCATCGGAACAAAAAAAATGATATATCCGCTTTTTATGCTATTACCAGATTTTCGTGTAGAACATTATAATAATAATAATAATAATAATAATAATAATAATAAATCGACTTTATTATTTAATATATACATAGAGACACTGTACTGAACTAGGCGAAGTTTAGCTATAGCTACTCTTACACTTAACCTAGCCAGCACAGTACATTCAGAATAAGTACAATGTAAGTATAGAAATACAAATACACAAGATACACGCAATTACAATAATCAAAACATAATAAGGAAGATAAATATACAAAAATAATGAAGAAAATAATAATTTTAAACGAAAGTATGAATACAAAGAAAGAAAAATACAATCTTATGTGCTGTTACAAACAAAAAATTAATGTGACAACATATATATATATATATATATATATATATATATATATATATATATATTTTCCTCAACGAAATAAGAGAAAAGAAGACTTTTTCTTTCTTCTCCTCTTCAAATTTCTTTTTTTCTTGGCCGTTGTTAAATATAATTATACTTGCATCATGGGAGGTAGCGGCCTTTATTTTTTTTTATTTTTACAAACTAAACTACCTATAATTAAATAAAGGCTGCTACCTCCCATGATGCAAGTATAATTATATATATATATATATATATATTGAAAAATTCTAATTATATATATATATATATATATATATACAGGAAAGAGAAAATTATTGGGTAAATCCGCTGTAGAGCAACCGTAGACACGTGTTTCTGACTCATTGGTCGTCATCGGTACGGTGTAGCCAAGGAATAAGGTGGGATAACCTTGGAGATGTATGCTATACGGAAGACCATCAGGAGACAGACCACCATTTGTAGCTTCAGTTAGCGACGTTAGTTGTTGTCCTCAAAACTGAGGATCTTCTAACTGAAGCTACAAATGGTGGTCTGTCTCCTGATGGTCTTCCGTATAGCATACATCTCCAAGGTTATCCCACCTTATTCCTTGGCTACACCGTACCGATGACGACCAATGAGTCAGAAACACGTGTCTACGGTTGCTCTACAGCGGAATTTACCCAATAATTTTCTCTTTCCTGTATTTCATGTATCCGCGATAATTCCTTTTATTTATCTTTCCTGGGTTCTCGGATGGCACGCAGGTTGACATTGTCTTCCTCGTGGCGACGTTAGTTGTTGTCCTCAAAACTGAGGATCTTCTAACTGAAGCTACAAATGGTGGTCTGTCTCCTGATGGTCTTCCGTATAGCATACATCTCCAAGGTTATCCCACCTTATTCCTTGGCTACACCGTACCGATGACGAGCAATGAGTCAGAAACACGTGTCTACGGTTGCTCTACAGCGGAATTTACCCAATAATTTTCTCTTTCCTGTATTTCATGTATCCGCGATAATTCCTTTATATATATATATATATATATATATATATATATATATATATATATATATATTGAAACAATACCTTTAATTAATAAAGGTACGATTACACTCAGATAAATTTAATAATATTTATTCTTACTATGTGTTTGAAACCTGTACTTATTCTCGTCTATATATAAAATTGAAATCTTTATGTACTTTTTAAATCTATTTTCAAATTCTCTCAGGTAATTTTTTATTTATGCCCTCACTAACTCAGTTCTTATATAAAATATTTAAACTAATTATTTCATATGTTGCTAACTTCCCTTGAATCATCATAACCCAAACAGTTGCCTATATGTAACTTTTTCAATATCTGCCTATATCATAGGATCTTTACGTTTTATATTTCTTAACTTTATAAATCACAGTTTACAAAACAGTTATTCTTTAGTGAATTATGATGTGTATTTCAACTTTATCTTCAAATAACAATACTTACTGTGAACTCAATCTCAAGGTATATATTAACATACTATTCAAATAATAATATAATCACTGACAGTTGTTTTTTCTATTTATAGGTTACGGTTCTAAGCGTCATATCTGTTTCATCAATTTAATTCAAAAACCTTCTTTATATACCAAATACAAACAAATGTATCAAACTAATTTGTTTAATAAATCAGGCAAATTATAAATTATATGGTAGTTCTCAACACACACAATCAAATAAGACATTCATGGAAGTACCAAGCTTGTTTACGTAAACATTCTTTTGACAATTTATATGTGCATGAAAATACACCTTTCGTGGATCGAAAAATATACAAGTAAGTATATTAATTATATTATTTTAAAAATACTGTATAGTTTTTGTATGTAAATCAAATACCCACACAAATTAATCAGTTTTAGTTTGCCGATCAGTTTTTTTTGACTTCTAAAAATTATACAAATGATGATACAAATTAATGTTGTGCACAGAACTTACAAAATATCTTTTCTTGATTATCAACACAGTTATAATGTACGTATAAATAATAGATCTCTAAATTTTGATATACTTTTCAATTCGAAACTGATAAATTCAAATTATTTCAAAGAATTATACGACCTGTTATTACTACTGAACTGGTATTCTTATTTATACACCAAACGATTTTCTTTTTAGCTTGTCGAAGACATTTCCTGGAATCAATGAGGGAGATCCTTTCCTTTTCCTAATTGTCTGGAATGCTCGGAATGTGGACTGTAATGACTGCTATCCTGTAATACCTTCAACCTCTGCAATCAACTAGAATCTCGAACCGTCGAACGCTTTCGTGAAGACCTTTGAAACCTGCCTTTCCTCTACTGGACTGGAATACCTGTGTTAGCTGCTATGTTGAATATCTCGTATCTTTCAAGTCCTGGACTAAACTATTTGTATAACTTCTGGAATTTCACCAACTCTCCAATGCAATAAATCTCTCGCCAAATATGGAATAATATTTACCAATGCAGTAAGTTTATTTTTAAATTGTAATTATATATTTCTTCGCTTTCTTCTCAAGTATGAATATTCTTCAATTATTTCTTTATTCGTTACCGAAATTCTTTCTTCTAATTTATTTTTTAATTATATTTGCATGATACAAAAAATGGTACTATTCTGGAAAATGTTGCAATCACCTAAAAAATATCTGCTTTCTTTTCTACTATCTCCTAACCACTTCTTTTACACTTTTGTATAATGATGAATCTCTTAATTATGTGTTTTTCGGAAGGAAAATTTCGTTTTCCGAAAACACATCTACCGCTTTTCTTAAATTCTTTTTGAATTTTAGCGCGTAACTATACATCATTTTCCAACCTTTATGATTCAAAATCCATACTAATATTCTCTATTTTTTCAAAAGTGTTAATTAAACAAGCTTTAACAAATAATATTACATATAAAAATACAACAAGTAACATTTACAATTCTACTTTCAGAAATGGGAAATATTACTACAACAAAGAAACCTGATAGGCAACCAACCACTCGATGCAAGGCGAACTTCAACATAACCCGATATGTAACCAACTTTACACGGTTCACAAAAACTATAGGGAAATACCCAATTAATATTCTCACAATTATTTTAAGTATAATTTAAATATTCTCACATCTATTTATTTAATTATAGTTTGGTCCATAAAATATTACCATCTTTTATTTTTTTTTAATACTCACTACAAGAACATATACAGTATATTTTATTAACATTAGTACTTCCATCATATCCTTACTCATCTAAGTTAGTGAACTACCACATATGCCCCTTTTTTAATAAATCTAAATTTCTATAGAATATATAAATTTATATTTATTCAACAATCTATACTAAAATGATGTACTTCAATTTGTACTACTTCTGTAGCATAACTATACATTCTCATATAAATCCATGTACATTTCTTAATATTTGGTATATAAGATAATTATTTACCTCACTGTATCTATTTTCATTTTTAACTCTCAATTATTTACAACAAACCATTTTAACTAATCTTATTCTCATAAATATACTAATTTATACCAACATATTCAAAATTTACATCTTTATCCATTTGTCTTCATCAATAATGTCATAAAATGTATCTTTTAACATTTCTATGCTTTCTATATAAGTAACTTTATTCCTTTTCTTATCCAATCTTATACCTTCTTTGTATTATCCTATTCATGATTTTAAACCCTCTAAAAATTCTTATCAATATTATAATCGAAACTACTTTTAACATTTACTGGTGATTACTTTTAAGTTGTATCTGTTACTTCTTCAGATATTTAATAGCCTCTACAAAATATGCTTTACATATGCTCACTTATTCTTTATTATTTTATTTTATATAACTGTTCCTAGCTGAACAAAAACCCTATACCTATAATAGACATTTTCGTCTACCTTTTCAAACTTTCACTTTTGGAAAGTACACAAATTATATTTTCGTTTTTTAAGGCGTACGTGACCTACATATTTCTTTTATACATTATTATTCTATATATTTATTATCATTTTGGGTTTTATTTACCCTTTCATACATAATCTCTATAAATTATTCCATATATTTTTATGTTTCCCTTTTATTATTTATTATACATAGCAAGCATTCATTATTATCTTTTCTATACATATTTTATTTTATAGGCTTCTTCTATTTGTATATCACATTTTTTTTTTTTTTTATAACTCTTAATGACTTTAATATTTCTTGACCATTAAATGCTTTTATTACTCCGATAAATATCCTTTAAAAAATTTTTTTTTTTTTTAATAAGGTTCCTTCTTACTCATCTTTCATATATCTACTTTATACATTTCTTCACATTTTTATACTCGTATGTTTCTTTACTTACTGTAAAGTTACTTATATACTCCTCTAACACTTATATTTACAAATTTTATAATGTAAGGAATGAGGAAAATAAATTAAATATTACTAATTTCTTCATACTAACTAATCTTTTCAACTCTTCTTCGTCTAAATAATTCTATCCTGATTCAATTAATTTAGAGCAAGGAAATAAAATACATAAACCTTTGTTAGATCATTTTAGCTAAAATTTCTTACATGATTAACTCAATTATAAAAAAAAATTAAATGCACATACTTATAACCCGTTTTTTTTTTATGACATACTTTTATAGAAACAAAATACATTAACCATGCCCCTAAATTTTGGTTCTATTAACTTTGATGTAGCTCTGGTGGGTGGTAGCGCTATTTACCAACGGTTGTCGCCCTATGAAATTCAACCGCCATGCCCCTAAATTTTGGGCTTTATTATATACAGTGTAGCTCTGGTGGGTGGTAGCGCTATTTACCAACGGTAACTGGCCCTTCAGTACCGCCATGCCCTTAAATTTTTTAATAATCTATTTTTAATCGCACCCTATTTTTCAATATTCCATATGTTTCTTCTTTATTCACATCTTCTTCATACCAAAATTCATTTTCTTCAGTTTTATAAAGCACCTTGTTCACAAATTTTCCTACCTGTTCATATACACTCATAACATCTGCATTTCTCGATGTAACTGTATCTGTACCTTTCTGATCTTCAATAACCCATTCCAATAATTCTTTGTACTTAATCTCCATAATCATTATAACCTGATGAACATTTCTTCGTACATATCTTTCTGAAGAATCTCCTATACTCATAACATAATCATTTCCATTTATAAATTCTTTATACTTCTTAAACATTCTAATCTTTTCATTTCCCAAAACATTTTTCACATAAGATGGAATTATATTATGTCCAACTTTAAAACTTCTTCCGGTATACTTTTCGTCTTTGATAACTATCCCTGTTATCTGCCTTGAGGTGAATAAGTATAGCTTTTTGTCATCTTTTTCTCCTACTAAAAGTGTATCTAAATACGATCTTAAAATTCTTCTACCGGAATCTAAGTATTTTGTTTTCTTTGTTATTGGAAAAATTTTATTCGTTTTCTTACTTTCAGCTGTGTTTTGTTCAACATCAATGCAGTTTAGAACACCCTTCTCAAAATTTCCTATTACTTCTTCTTTTTCCATTTCCACTATTCCCTTAACCTCTGCTGTATCTTGTTTGTCTTTCACGCAAACTTGTGTTACTAGTATCATTTCTTCTGGATTACTCACCAAAGATTCTTTAAATTCTTCAATATCCCTTTTATAATCTTCTCTAGTATCTTTATACATCTTGTCTATCTTTCCACCTAATTCTTCCTTAAATTCCATTAAATTCTTCTTTCTTTCTTCGTTCATGTTTTTATTATCTTCATTCATCTGTTTTAACATTTGTAAAATTGATCCAAAATCTACTACTGGTGTCGACATTTCTATTTTCGAAGTCTCTCCTTGAATTTCCACCTTATCACCTCTATCCTGTAACTCTCCAGTCAATTGACCTTCTACCTGCACCTGTGACATATCTTCTCCTCCCTCTAGTAAATTCACATTCTGTCCTACCTCCTCTTCACTATCACTAGAAGATTCCGTTCTATACAATCCAGAATTACTCTTGGATCTTGTATTCATTCTAAATTATTATAGTACACAATTTCTTCTACCTTGATATACTTTAAACTGATTTTATTACCTTTGTAAAATGGATACTAATGTTACCGTTATTATTATAATTAATAAAATATTTGAAATATGTTGTTGCGAGTCTTATTTTAATCGCTCCACGTTGGGCACGCCATAAAATGAAACAATACCTTTAATTAATAAAGGTACGATTACACTCAGATAAATTTAATAATATTTATTCTTACTATGTGTTTGAAACCTGTACTTATTCTCGTCTATATATAAAATTGAAATCTTTATGTACTTTTTAAATCTATTTTCAAATTCTCTCAGGTAATTTTTTATTTATGCCCTCACTAACTCAGTTCTTATATAAAATATTTAAACTAATTATTTCATATGTTGCTAACTTCCCTTGAATCATCATAACCCAAACAGTTGCCTATATGTAACTTTTTCAATATCTGCCTATATCATAGGATCTTTACGTTTTATATTTCTTAACTTTATAAATCACAGTTTACAAAACAGTTATTCTTTAGTGAATTATGATGTGTATTTCAACTTTATCTTCAAATAACAATACTTACTGTGAACTCAATCTCAAGGTATATATTAACATACTATTCAAATAATAATATAATCACTGACAGTTGTTTTTTCTATTTATAGGTTACGGTTCTAAGCGTCATATCTGTTTCATCAATTTAATTCAAAAACCTTCTTTATATACCAAATACAAACAAATGTATCAAACTAATTTGTTTAATAAATCAGGCAAATTATAAATTATATGGTAGTTCTCAACACACACAATCAAATAAGACATTCATGGAAGTACCAAGCTTGTTTACGTAAACATTCTTTTGACAATTTATATGTGCATGAAAATACACCTTTCGTGGATCGAAAAATATACAAGTAAGTATATTAATTATATTATTTTAAAAATACTGTATAGTTTTTGTATGTAAATCAAATACCCACACAAATTAATCAGTTTTAGTTTGCCGATCAGTTTTTTTTGACTTCTAAAAATTATACAAATGATGATACAAATTAATGTTGTGCACAGAACTTACAAAATATCTTTTCTTGATTATCAACACAGTTATAATGTACGTATAAATAATAGATCTCTAAATTTTGATATACTTTTCAATTCGAAACTGATAAATTCAAATTATTTCAAAGAATTATACGACCTGTTATTACTACTGAACTGGTATTCTTATTTATACACCAAACGATTTTCTTTTTAGCTTGTCGAAGACATTTCCTGGAATCAATGAGGGAGATCCTTTCCTTTTCCTAATTGTCTGGAATGCTCGGAATGTGGACTGTAATGACTGCTATCCTGTAATACCTTCAACCTCTGCAATCAACTAGAATCTCGAACCGTCGAACGCTTTCGTGAAGACCTTTGAAACCTGCCTTTCCTCTACTGGACTGGAATACCTGTGTTAGCTGCTATGTTGAATATCTCGTATCTTTCAAGTCCTGGACTAAACTATTTGTATAACTTCTGGAATTTCACCAACTCTCCAATGCAATAAATCTCTCGCCAAATATGGAATAATATTTACCAATGCAGTAAGTTTATTTTTAAATTGTAATTATATATTTCTTCGCTTTCTTCTCAAGTATGAATATTCTTCAATTATTTCTTTATTCGTTACCGAAATTCTTTCTTCTAATTTATTTTTTAATTATATTTGCATGATACAAAAAATGGTACTATTCTGGAAAATGTTGCAATCACCTAAAAAATATCTGCTTTCTTTTCTACTATCTCCTAACCACTTCTTTTACACTTTTGTATAATGATGAATCTCTTAATTATGTGTTTTTCGGAAGGAAAATTTCGTTTTCCGAAAACACATCTACCGCTTTTCTTAAATTCTTTTTGAATTTTAGCGCGTAACTATACATCATTTTCCAACCTTTATGATTCAAAATCCATACTAATATTCTCTATTTTTTCAAAAGTGTTAATTAAACAAGCTTTAACAAATAATATTACATATAAAAATACAACAAGTAACATTTACAATTCTACTTTCAGAAATGGGAAATATTACTACAACAAAGAAACCTGATAGGCAACCAACCACTCGATGCAAGGCGAACTTCAACATAACCCGATATGTAACCAACTTTACACGGTTCACAAAAACTATAGGGAAATACCCAATTAATATTCTCACAATTATTTTAAGTATAATTTAAATATTCTCACATCTATTTATTTAATTATAGTTTGGTCCATAAAATATTACCATCTTTTATTTTTTTTTAATACTCACTACAAGAACATATACAGTATATTTTATTAACATTAGTACTTCCATCATATCCTTACTCATCTAAGTTAGTGAACTACCACAATATATACATATACATATACATATTAATATAGCATCTGTATGAGATCTTATAAAATAAGTCAATTTCAAAATCGAGTGTCTGTTCCTCGGATATTATTAATAAGTTATTCACTAGGGCGTTAAATTTTTCAAAACCCCTTTTGGAAGAGGTCGCAGTGGTTTTATCAATGTATATATATATATAAATATACTAGCTGAAATTGCTAACTCTGAACGGTCTGCATCGCTGATAGTTTAGAATTCTATAAAACACTTATAAAACAACTAAATATATTTCTTTTAAAATATCCAAATTAAGTACACACGTATTTGCTTTTTTTTAATATAAAATAATAAGTAGGAAACAATATTTATTTATTTTTCATTTACTCTAATCTTAACATTTGAATTTTACAGAATATTATTATGTTGTTTAAAATATAATAAAGACAAGTTTTCCTTTTCAAATCGCTTTCATGTTATTGAGTTCTGGTGATCAAATTTCTCCCAGACAATTATTTTAAGACAATGACAGCTATCTCGGAAGCCATAAACTCACGAGCAACAATATATTGATCATTATTTATATCGGATAATATCTCAGGCTAATTGAAACAAACGAAATATCGTAAAAGATAAATCTTCTATAAAATGCTATAAATTATATTCGTGTCAGTATGAGTAATTTATGTTTCTTAATAACGTTAACGAAAAATGAGGGTAAAATCAAAGAGTTTTAACAATTTTATAACGAATAAACAAATGCAAGTGATTATTAACGATGTTCTCTGTAGGCGATAATAATACTTCTTTAATAATTAGTTTTGTTTAATGTTACTGTTATTAGAACCAGTAGGTATAATCGACGGTAAAATTATAGGAAGACAAATCATTCTAGGCTGGGATGTTCGATTAGTTTCCCTTTGATATTCTTTGTTTATTTAAATTTACTAACACCAAATATACGAATATACACTTCGCCGCAAAATTAAGGGATAATGAAACTTCTTTAAAAAAGACCTTTTTTTTGGCAAAATTAATGAAGTAATTTTATTTGCCAATTATTCTTTTGTTTTTGTTTTTTGTACAAATCTGCTTTTTAAAGGGTCCATTTTTTCTAAAAAAAAACATGAAATTATTGAAATTATTATGTTTGTGTCAATTTAGATTATTTTATCTTTAAAAAAAACATTAAACGTCGTTAACTATACACGTCAATCACGCCATGAAGGGTAACAGGCAACATCGTCATTTATCGGAAGTTGAAGTTGTAAAATTGGTAACCCTAATCGAAGAAGGTTACCCTCAACAAGAGGTTGGCCGAAAACTGGGTGTTATACAATCTGTGATTAGTATAGCTTGGCGACGATACCAACAGATTGATAGCTACCGCAGACGGCCAGGCCAAGGTAGAAAACGCAAGACAACGATCGCAGAAGACCGATTATTGAGGATTAATGCTAAACGAAGACGATTTCGTACTGCTAAAGCATTAATGACCTCCAGAATGCAACTGGTGTCGCAGTGAGCGCAGATACCATTCGGAGAAGGTTGGCTGAAGCTGGTCTAAATCCGTACCGACCTGCTACTGGGCCAGTGTTAACGGCTGCCCACCGAAGAGCTCGATTGTATTTGCTCAAACGCACTCCTATTGGGAAATTGAAAACTGGAGACACGTTTTGTTTACGGATGAGTCCAGGTTCTGCCTTTCAACTAATGACCGTCGTGATAGAGTGTGGAGAAGACAAGGTGTATGATTTGTACAGTGTGCCATACGAGAAGAGGAAAAGTTTGGTGGCGAATCAGTTATAGTGTGGGGTGGCATAACTCTTGAAGACCGTACAAACATTTATGTCATAAATAGGGGAACAATGAATGCCATACGATATTGGGGTGAAGTGATAGTTCCAATTGTTGAACCATTTGGTGCTCTACATGGGCCTGAATTTGTATTCATGCATGATAATGCTCGACCACGCATTGCCAACATCGTAAGGCAAGAGCTGGTTGCCGCCAATATCAATGTTTTAGAGTGGCCAGCGCGAAGCCCAGATCTTAATCACATTGAACATCTCTGATTTCTGAGACAATTTCCGGAGACCGATTAAAGCTCTGGAACATCCTCCTAGGACACAACAGTGAACAACAAGAACTGTTAATAGGATTGCAAGAAATTTGGGCAGCAGTTCCTCAAGAAGAGATTGCTACACTAATTTGAAGTATGCCAGAAAGATGACGGCTTGCATAAGAGCGAGGGGTGGTCACACCCGTTACTAACTTCTATTGTTGATTTTTTAATGTTTATTCATTTACTCGTCAATGTGATGGTTCCTTGTTTATTGTATATTGTTGAAATTAGTTTACGAATTATTGAAATAAATAATCACAAAGTTGATTAAATCTTCTTTTCTTTATATATCAAGCAATAAAATTCCATGTTTACAAATACTTATGAAAATGTATTACATTTCATCTATTATCCCTTAATTTTGCGGCGATGTGTATGTTATACAATTAATTATCTAGAAATGTTTAATTAGGCATTATTCATATTTCTGAAATATGAAATATTAGATATGATTTTATTTCTTAGCTTAGCCTTGCGGTAATTCAATACCAATCTTAATTAATAATTAATTCAACTGTCATATTTTTGATATTTAACTCGCTATTTTGAACTGTATAATGTAATTTGTATTCAATAACATACACTTCGATATTCAATTGTACTTAATCTTGGATATCCTTAACAGAGCTTAAAATATAACAGGTGTTCATCTTTGGATTGGTTATTTGATTTATTTTTTTTATTTCGATTGAATGAACGAAAACCCCAACATATTTCGTTCCTCTATGTTACTGTAGACCATATTTTGACTAATGACTTATCTGTGATAGTTTAAAATATCAGGACCAGATAATTGATAATACCAAGAAAGAATGAACGTCTTATAAGAATTTGCAGTAGATTATTGTATAAGACACCAACAGTGGCCCCTACATTCTTTTCAAAAATGAATGAGCCTGTACTGACATGTCGGTATTACCAGACATATGTATCATACACCTGTGACGAATAATAATATATTATACTAAACTTAAAAAGAAATAAAAACACCATTTAATAAGATTTTATAATTGTTTGTTGTATATATGCATTAAATAATATTTAATCACAATAATGATCTAAAATATTTGAGATAGTTTTTATTTGTTTTGAGTAAATCAAATATATTTTAAAATCTGTTTTGGATGTACAAAGGAGCATCAGTTAGTCCTATCTAGCGTTCTCACTTTCATATACGTAGTATAAGGAAGTGTTGTGCAGACGAACTTTCTCTCTCTCTCTCTCTCTCTCCCTGTGTATGTGTGTGACCACGTTAGCGGTCAAACGGCTACAACTATCAATACCAAAGTTTATATTTTTGCATATAATCTTCCTCTTGAGATCTGATCAGATGTTTTTCGCTAAAATCGGTAGACCGGAGGTAGTAGTTTACTTCAGTGAAAATATCAATATTTACTAATATCTCGTCAAATACTAAATTCAGACAAATTTTTAAAGAACACAAAAGTACTAAAAGATAAATTTTAGAAAGATATTATAAAAAAAGTTTTTCGAAATTGTGAAGGTCTCTTTGGTAAATTATACAATCTATAGAGATTTATCTGGAATAAAAAAGTATTTAGAACCCAAATTGCAACAATTTGTGGATATAACAAAATTCAAAATTTGGACCAGACATATACTTCTACCCTTATCAAATAGCAGTTTTTTGCACATATCTCGCAAAAAAAATTATTCTAAATACTTTTGTTTTCTTATAAATCTTGCATTCTATGCAGATTTATAAGAAAACAAAAGTATTTAGAATATTTTTTTTAAATTTCAATATGGGGCCCGGAAGCAACACTGCAAATATTTCTCAATTTATGCATTCTATAGAGATTTATTAAGAGAATAAAAGTACTTTGACCTGGATTTAGAATAGCTTCTGTATAAAAAAATATATAATAATTCGGACTAGAAGTAACACTTTTACTTAATTTGGAACAACTTTTATATACTCATTTTGGAACGCACATACGTATAAGAAAGTCGTGTGGTGCCGGCACCTAATTTTTTTGGATATATTCACATATAATTTTGTAAGAAGCACATCAGTATTGATACCCAGGATTTCAGCCTCGGTGCTTCCTATTTGAACGTTGGTATTTGTAGTTTTTCCATACGCCCTGACAAATTACTTTTATATATCCCTATTCTAAAATCAATGTGTAACTGCAGTTTACGAACACTGAAATTACATATGAAACACAAACTATACAAGGTGTGTATAAATTGGCGGACCCACTACACGCGTGGATGTTCTTCGTTAAATTCGGAGTCAAAAATCCTAATACGAAAATGTTGTACCATGCTCCATATCTTTGCACGAGGTTCCTAAAGTTCGGCATTTCAGTCTTGAAATAAGCATTATTACTTGATATTTGTTGACAGAAAGAGCTACAATTTAGAAGAAAGAAGAATTGTTGTTATTATCCTTTCGTTAAAGTTTTCTTTTTGATTTTAAAGTTTGTTTTTAATATTTGTTTATTAACTTATTTTGACGAAAAACACATCTGACAACGTTGTAAAACAATAAGTAGGCAGCCTAATGTTGTTCTAGTCAAATACATTACTACTGTCAAATTTTGACACTTTGTAATCTACCTATTTATTTGTATAGTTTTAATCAGTTTTCGGGTTTCCGTGTTTACTAGCTGTTTTGTTTGTTTATTATGAATTTTACGTTCAACGAATATGCCGATATGTACATGATATACGGTTTCTGTCGTGGAAATGCTAGCATGGCAGGGCAGGAATATCGAGTGCGTTTTCCAAATCGGAGGCATCCAAATGAAAATGTATTTCGAAGGCTGGACCAACGACTTCGTGAAACAGGTTCGTTTATTCCAAGAAATGCGAACGCAGGTCGACCAAGGCAAAGACGTACCGTGCAAATAGAAGAGCAAGTTCTAGCCACAATACAGGAAGATCCCACTGCGAGTACCCGTCAATTAGCTTCTACACTAAATATTCCCAGTAATAAGACTGTTCATTTGGTTCTACGAGAAAACTTGCTTCATCCATACCATGTTTCTAAAGTTCAGCCTCTTTACGGAAATGATAACTTATTTCGAATCAATTATTGCATCTTAAATAGAATTCAGGAAGAAGGTGACTTTTTAAGACGTATTCTTTGGAGTGATGAGTGGATGTTTACCAGAGATGGTGTGTTTAATACTCATAATTTTCATCATTGGACAAATGAAAATCCACATGAATTTCGCGAATACGGTCACCAAAGAAGGTTTTCTGTTAATGTTTGGCTGGGTATAATAAATCACAGGGTAGTTGGAGCAATTTACTTATCAAATCGCCTAGATGCCGGTGAATATTTAAATGTTTTAGAACAAGTTATTGATGAGATACCGCTGAACGTAGCCGTAATATGATTTACATGCATGATGGAGCTCCTGCGCACTTTGCTCGTAATATAAGAGACTGGTTGACTGAACACTTCCCAGACAGATGGATTGGTCGTGGCCTGCGAGATCCCCCGATCTCAATCCATTAGATTTTTTTGTTTGGGGTTTCATTAAAGGTAAAGTTTACGCTACACCTCCACAGGACGCTGACGAAGTTAGAGCCCGAATTGAAGCCGCAGTATTAGAAATCACACCAGAAAGACTTGAGCGAATAGTACAAACGATACCACAAAGATTGCAGCTATGTCTACAAACTGATGAATTTCAATTCGAACAATTATGTAGGTAATAATTACATTGATTTCTATCAAGAAGATGTACAAAAATTAGTCAATATTATCAAAAAAATTTTAAACTTTGTAATATTTTCGTAATAAATATGTAATCTAAGAAACCAATTTTATTTCTTTTGTTTCTTTTTTAAATTTAAAATGTAAGGTTCACATGACGACGTGTAAAAATGTTCCGAAGATTATAACTAGCACATGCGTGTTCAATGTTACCAAATGTATGTTTCTTTCAAATTCATTCTGAAGACAAAGGAAGCCTGATACATCGTTTTAGGATTAGGACTTTTAACTCAAAATTTGACCAAGAATGTCGCCATGTGTAGTGGGTCCGCCAATTTATACACACCTTGTATATACATACTTAATACAAGAATGTGAGAAAAAGATCATTATATTTAAATAGTTACAAAGTCGAATACTTAGCATAATGCAGAACACTTAATATGCAATAAAAAATTCTAGGCACAAGAGGATAAAAATATACCTATCGTAGTTTGGTCATTAAAAAGTGACATTTCCAAACTATGGAAGGCTTGAAATATTTCAATGGCATCTGAAAGGTCCGGTCCAGTTTATTACTTTTGTTGGCAAAATATACATTTTTTTAAGAAATCCTTCATTTTCTTTTTTAATGTCAACTGCAAAAGTTTAAAATCATTATCATACGTATATAAATTCTTTGACGCGGGCGTTAAACTTTATCCCAGTCTGATCGATAGATTCACGATTACAATCAAAACATTCTAGGTTATGTACATACATCTGATTTTTTTACAGGACCTATTTTAGTTTAAGCGCTAAAAAGGAGACAGACTATTTTGTATTTAATTAAGTTTAAAAGCCACTTTGTTGTTGTATTTAGAGATAATTTTTGCCATTTCTTCACTAATACTACCCAATTAAGTCAATGATATGTATTATTCTCGTTCTAGTATACAGGGTGTTCCTAAATATCATGCAGGGTCTTGAAATTTCAAGAATTTTTCACTTTTTACTGTATAGCTCCTGCAGTTTTTGAGATGTTTTGTTCAAATTTGGAAGGTAGGTTACGCTATAAGGCCTGCATCATTAGCCATGCCAAATGATTATGTAAATCTACAGGGTAATAATTTTTTCGGGGTCATGCCCTCTTTTCTCACCCTGAACTTTTTTGCGATGCGCCACTGCTAGATTCTAAAATATGCAATAAATGTTCTGTCTTGTTTAGAAACTTTTTGATCTCTTATATTTTTTTCTTATCTCTGACCGTTATCGAGAAAAAAAATAGAAAACAATTTTCTGTAATTCGCCAGAGAAAATTAAATTTTTTAAAATGGTCTAGCAGGCTCTGGCTTTATTCAGATAATCACTTGAGTTTATTAATTTGACAATTGACATTAGAAATCGTAAAAAAACTGCAGGAGCTATACAGTAAAAAGTGAAAAATTCTTGAAATTTCAACACCCTGCATATTGGTAACGAAGCGTTTGCAGACCTATGTTTATATGAAATTTTAGGCACAATAGTTACCTCCTTCCTTATGTACATGATATTTAGGAACAGCCTGTGTAAGGATAGACTGATTGTAAAGCTACTTTATTCAATTTTTTATTTAAGATGATTCCTGTGGTTTTTGTAGGGTGTCCATTACTATAGGCGACTTGCTTAATAGTTTTTATTTCGTGATTGAAGTTTTGTTTTGATAGAGGCAGTCAGTGAAAAACAGATAATTAATGACTCATCGGATGCCGCGTGAAGTGCGGTACACAATATATAAAGTAGAAATGTTTTATTTTATACTATTATTGAATGTCATAAACTGTTGTCATGTCATAGCAGTTTCTTAAAAATCATCATAAAGTTCCTTCAAAGCTAAACTACTCTCATGAAGATCTGACTCGTTAAATAATTTTAAGATTTTACATAATTTAAGTAGGAATGTATTATTCAAGCAATAACAGAAATGAATAGTATTGTGGAAAATGTATAAGTCACATTTCGATAACAGAGTTTGAGCTCTGATAGAATTCATTTGAGGAAATATAAAAAAAACGAAACGTCACTTTTGACGAAAACCATACGTTTTCATTAGCAGCTTGATTTTAAATATTAAAATACTAATAATGATGCAATAAAATTATTCAAAAACAAATTTAATACTTTTATTCTACACAGCCTTTCAATTTTAAAACGAATGTTGTAGCCAACCTTATTAACAGGACCATCAGATTGACGAGACGATAAACCAGGCAAAAATATGTTTAACACAAAATAATTATCCAACCAACTTTATAAATAAAATAGTTAAACAACAACTTCACAAAGTATATAATAACACCACAAAGAACATTGATCAAAAACAAAACGTCAATAAATATGTGGCTATACCATTTGTCAAACAATTTTCTCAGAGACTTGACAAAATACTGGCCCCATATAATATAAAAGTCGCACACAGTAATTATAACAACTTAAAGCATTTATATACAAAATTAATAGACAAAATACCAGTAAAAAAACAAACACATGTAGTACACAAGATTCCTTGTAAGGACTGTCCAGGTGTCTACATTGGACAGACAAAACAGTATCAGGAAGAAATAATCAAAGCACACAAATATGCGAAAAATAGTACTGCATTAAAGAAACATTCAAGCCAATTTTCACATATGAGTATATTTGATTTTGATCGTGTTTCTGTTTTGCATAGGGAATATAACACAAAATCCAGAGATGTATTAGAAATGATCGAAATACAAAAAAACATCAAAATGCGATAAATGACAGAGGAGAAATAGCAAACTTATCAGTAATATACCGACATTTATTATAAATCAAAACCCCGTATATAAAACATTAAATAATCTGTCATATATAAAAATACATACACTAAAAAGATAACTTCCCCCCCCCCCCCCAGTTGTTGTTGTGGCTTTCAGCCTAAATGAAAACAGTATTGACAGTATTTCACACTGTCAAATGTGTTTTCATATTTCTCGATGCTTGTTATTAATAATTTCATTCAAAACAATTTTAAATGTGTATTAATTGTGCCCCTAATATAAAAAGAGACTCAAAACCAGTGTTTTACACATTCATCCAGAATAATACAAATCATATTCTTACTTATTAGAGCGATAATGATATTAGAGCCAAGTATTATAAACCCAAATCAAAAACTAAAACACTAACTAACTTCCCTTATTCTACTTTTTCATTCCATTTTAACAAGATATTTTCGCCAGCAGTATTTAAAGCAAACAAGATCACTTTTGATAAAATATTTACTACATCTTAATTTGCTTATCCTTAAATTGTATTTTCTCCAGGAAAACGGTTATTAAAGTATTTCATTAAGAAAATACTCATCTCTCAAAAGGGAATAAAAACGAATTAATAAATAATATATCAAAAAGAACGTACTCAATAAAAATAAAGCAATCTTGATTTAGCTATACATATTTCTGTCAGATATATAGCCTACATTTTCATTTATAACATTAGAATATTAATGATATACATATTTCATTTACTGAACGTATCGTAAAATTTTATCTCGTATATTATATACCATTTTATAATGTAAAAGCTGCGCTTAACTTGGCCTCTCTGGGACATTTAGGGCGATAAGAGTCACCTGGTGTTTGATAATGTGTAGGTACATGATACATTGCTGAGAAGATAGAAGAATAGATTTGATAGAGCTGGCATTACAGATCATTTCCTTCTCTATCTGCTATGATGTTGCATTGTCAGCACAACTAACAACACTTATTAGTTGCTTTCTTAATTGATAACCCAAATTTATTGATTTAACCTTTCGAGGATTCATGATAAATGGATTCCAGTTACCTCCTTGGCCAAGTTCAGTTGCCGTTGATATCCCTTTGGTCAGTTATTTTAGATTTTCGTCTCACTACTTCAACTGCCATTATTATTTTAGATATCACCTGATTGTCCATTAATAAACGTAAAACATCTCCTAACTGAATCTCATCCAAGTTTTGGTAAAATCCATAAAGCACATGTACAACCTTCATGGCAAAATCTATCGCTTGTTCTTCAGTCGGGCTGCTAATAAATATCGCACCGGAATGCTGTCCTGTACTAATACATTTTGATCGAAATTTAAACGTGGTTCAACTTTGAATACATTCTTTTTAAATCTCTGAATTTAAAGAAAAAGGGAAAAAATTCAAATTCTGAGAACCATTTTATACAGAAACCAAAAAGCCTATTTTCATAAAGATTTATTGGTGAAACGAATTACTTATTACTTGTATTCAAACGCAAGAGAACTGTACCGAAATACTATAATGTGTATCAAGTATTATAAACTGCATTTTACTCATGAATTTTATTAATCAAGTAGCGCAGCTAGTGTTTAGTAAAACGCGTTTATTCTACACTTTTTCCACGATAGCAAATACGTCTGGCTATTTTCACAGACTGATGCCAAATTTCTACTAAATGGGTTAAGTTTTAATTGATTTTTGCAATTAAAAAACCTAGAGCTACCTTTAGTCCGTGACTAATGAGTCTGTGCCTAAATTCACCCCGTGACTAAAGCCAACGAAGTCCCTACTTGTCAAATTGTATACATAGCTTTTTAAAGATTGGAGTAAAAAAAATAAATTAATGCTACTCCCCGTTTTGATGTCTAGTACAGCGGTTCTTAACCTTTTGTGAATCAAGGACCCCTTTTTTAAATATCTAGTAATCACGGACCCCCATACAACTTATATTATGAAGAAATTTAATATAACGTGTAACTTAGAATTAGGTACATTATGTATCTGGGCAAACAAAAAATTAACAATATTTTTACTAAAATAAAATGTTTATTGAAATTTTACATTCAGTAGCTAAAAAGAAAACATTTAACACTTATTAATGAGAGGGCTGACGTTGTGTGTTGCTGACAAGCTTACTTATGTTTGGTGCAATATTAGAAAATAGAATTCTCCACATTCTTCAGACGATTTGTACATTTATTTTTAATGTATCCAAAGATATGTAGTAGAGAACGGCGACAGAATCTTCAGGGCGTTTTTGGATAACTCCTGGTGGTCACTTCGTAGGGTCATTTGATTAAACTGCAGTTTCATTGCCCTGTCTGTCGATATTTCTATCAAACTATTTTCTTCTTATAAAGTTAGTCCTTCAAGTTCGTAAATATTTATTGCAAAAGGATCTCTTATCCAATTTTTGTGTGCATCTGGTACAGAAAAATAATCACGAAAGCTGCACCGAAAAACTTCCATATGTAGTGTGGTCGTTTGTAAATTTTCATTAGACAAGTTTTTCTCAATAGTTGCAAGAAAACATTTGAGATTTAAAGATGAATCGTAATCTTGATTTAATAAACGGTGGCTCCACAACTCTAATTTTTTTAACAGAGCTTCAACTTTATCCTCGATTTCAAAATTTGCTATATTTATTCCTTGAAGGCTTAAATTGAGAATGTTTGATTGAGAAAAGATATCTGACAAGTATGCTAATTTACATAACCAGGAAAATTATGAAGACGTTCAGATAACCATCTCACTTCCGTGTGCAACAGCAATTGATGATGTTCACTGTCCATAGCCTATAACAACTGTTCAAAAAGTCTTGAATTTAATGATTTTGCCTTGATAAAATTAACAATTTTTACAGTTTCATTCAAGGTTTCTTTCAATGTATTCGGTATTTTTTTAACAATCAAAGTTTCTCTTCGAATACAGCAATGATACCAGGTTACGGATTGGTTGATAAATTTTCCGTACATTGCGCGCGCTCCGTCAGTACTAATTCCTGTGCATTTTAACCAATTAATTTCATTGGATGCAATAAATTCATACACCTTGTTAAACAGTTCTTCAAGTGTAGTATGTATCAAGGAGAACGTGAATAGTGAATCTTCCAAAATAGCCATAACTTACGTAACACAGTAGATGAGAATTATTCACCATGTCTGTACTTTCATCCAGCTAAAGACTAATATAGCAACTTTCTCGAACTCTCTCTATTAATTCCTCTTTAATATTTGAGGACATGTAGTCAATTCGCTTCTTAACAGTCTCATTTGACAAGCCTATTAAACTTAGATCCGTAGCAGCTTTGTCACTTACCATTATACCATCTTCTTTGCAGCCTAACACAACTGTTCAAAAAGTCTTGAATTTAATGATCTTGCCTTGATAAAATTAACAATTTTTAGAGTTTCATTCAAGATTTCTTTCAATGTATCCGGTATGTTTTTAACAACCAAAGTTTCTCTACGAATACAGCAATGATACCAGGTTACGGATCGGTTGATACATTTTCTGTACATTGCGCTCGCTCGGTCAGTACTAATTCCTGTGCATTTTAACCAATTAATTTCATTGGATGCAATAAATTCATACACCTTGTTAAACACTTCTTCAGGTGTAGTATGTATCAAGGAGACCGTGAATAGTGAATCTTCCAAAATAGCCCTATCTTACGTAACACAGTAGATGAGAATTATTCACCATGTCTGTACTTTCATCCAGCTGAAGACTGATATAGCAACTTTCTCGAATTCTCTCTATTAATTCCTCTTTAATATTTGAGGACATGTAGTCAATTCGCTTCTTAACAGTGTCATTTGACAATGATATTAAACTTAGATCGGTACCAGCTTTATCACTTACCATTATACCATCTTCTTTGCAGGAAGTAATATCAGTTCAGCAATTGTATGGGGTTTTCCCGTTTTCTCTATCAACAGAGCTACTTCAAATGATGCTTTCACTGCATTTTCATTATTGCAGTTGCAGCCTTTCTTATATATTTTTTACTGGCTCGCAGTTCATGTTCTTTATTTTTTTAAAATCTATGTTTTTAGAAACATGCTCCATGTGCTTGGTTTCAAAATGCCTTCGTAATTTTGAGGGTTTCACAGCCTCATTAGACAAAACCTCGTAACATAAAATGCATTGCGGCTGTTGTGCATGAGCTCGATCTATACATGTGAAACCCACACTACTATATTTGCGACCTTTCTGTTTTGGATTAGTAGTTTTGAACAAGAAGGAACTCCCTCACAATCACTATTTTTGCGTTTGATATGAGTATTAAGCCAACGATCTATATGTGAGATATAGAACTCAATATAAAACTCAACTGAAAACATCATGTAGCGACTCGTGGCGACTTGTCAAGACATGCAGCGGTAAATAACGACGACGATTAGTAGCCAAATATAAAGCAATGGTTTGACATCACCCTTCCTCTTGACACACTTTTTATTATAGGTACCTATCCAACTTTAATAATTATTAAATAAAAATTTTGCTAGATTACTAGAATACTAAAGTGATTATATTTAAAAAAAAACTAATTGTAACTAAAGTATTTGTAAATAATTAGTAAATTTGTAAACATTATGCCTCGTCTAAAATTATCCTTCGTATTTGGAAACTGATAAATACATTATTTTTATAAAAGGAGCCCCAGGGGGTCCGCGGACCACAGGTTAAGAACCGCTGGTCTAGTATGTATATATATAATAAAATAATTTAATGACACATGTAGCTGTAAAAAGAAGATTAATAATAATTTGACACATGCATAGTGAAACATATGGAAACATGGGGATAGAATTTTAGTTTTTTTTTCCTGTGCAGACCGAATAATATGCATTAGGCAAAGCATTAGACTGAGATTTTACTGTCAGGTCTTATGAGGGTTAGACCGTGAGTAGGATTGCACAATGTTTTCTCTACATATGTTCTTCTCATTCTGATTTCACATACACGTGAAGTTATATTGAAATACATTGTTATGGCAGCATTGGGAGTATGCAACATATTTAACATGAGAGTCTTATTTCATATGCAAACTACATCCTACATCTAACTGAAGCGTCACGAATCGTTGCATCTTTTACATTACGTTATTTTGTTTTTGTTCTGCCGACATTCCTACGGCACTTAATTACCAAGAAAGGAGGAATACGTACAGCGCGGCTTTAACGGAATCAAAGAGCAAGCCCACTTGATTAAAATTTATTTTATACACCGGCGTTTTCTGTCAACTTCTAAATTGTATTTTTAAATCCATTTATAGTAGCGTTTACGTAAATGTATTTGTTTATAATTACCATAAACTTTTAGTTATTTGATTTATGTCGTTGAATTTTTTCCGCAAGTAACCAGTTACTATTCCTTTTGAATGTTTTTATTTTACTTTGTCTTAATAAGTTACATTGGAATGAAGAAACTAAACTGAAATCAAAAATAGTAATATGTAAACGACAAAGAAATATTACACGTACATTAATGACGATCAAACATAAGTACCTACCTCGCCTTATATCTTATAATTTCCAGCGAGCAGTTTTACATAATATAAAGTGGAAATAGCAATACAGTAGTACACCTCACAGACTGAGACCTGGCCGATCAGATGCCCCTCCCACAAGGTGCGCAGTGAATCCTTATAATATTAGGATAAGCACGATCAGTCTGGAAAAATTGTCAAGCGCTACACATATATGTAGCTCTTTTCAGTATATTACAATTTCTTATCTGCATTTACTCGTTCGTCCGGCTAATGTATGCGATGATAAACAAATGTTACCATTTCTTTTTCCGAATACTTTCTCTGTCACGCACTGACCTATAAATCTGCGCGACTTATACGTGGAGGCTCCTCCCATCGGCCAAGACTCAGTCTGTGTACTGTAGTTCGCTTATAACAAATATACAAGGAAGCACTAATTCATAATGACAGTATTTTGTTCTAAACGAAAACGTAACTTCCTCCTGTTTGATGTTATGATTAAGATTAACTTTAAAATAAACGCCTTTTAGATGATCAAAAATAGTAATTGTGGAAGAAGATTCATAATATGTAAAGTATTCATGATCATTTGAAGCAAGAAGCTTACTTACCAGCTACATCATGTATTATTTTCTTTGATCGTATCAAATGTATATGTTAAATATTCTTTAAGTTTTGTTATTTTCTACGCTTGAGTTCAGTTGTGGTGATGGTGTATTTGATTATATAAATTGTTTTACTACCGGATGATGGAATTCGGGTTTAGGCATTTATAGAAACAGCTTTTTGTTGGCTTGTGACGTTTCGGTCATTTATTGCGATCTAAACTCCGTCAATTCGACTCTATAAGAATTTCGCAAATTTTCGCTGAATCAATACAAGCTGCCTCATATGACAGTGATAAAGTGGATACCACACCACAAAGCACATTGAAGACGAAGTATAACGCCTTTATTGATCCTGGACTGGTAAAAGATCTGCAATTGCGGACGATAGATCCCAGCATTCTCAAAGCAGTAGAAGTGGCATTGTTTCTGTGGTCACGGAACGTGAGTCTCATGACAAAAATCACGGAATCGTGAAATATTACAAAAAATGTCTAAATCATCTGGGAAGAGCAGCTTATTACAACTGATAACGGAAGTAATATCATTAATAAAAATATTAAATATTACTGGACCTAGAGTGGAACCTTGCGGGATCCGAGACGTAGCAGTGTGACTGAAGGAAGAGGAGATTCATTGTAAAAAATGTAGTGAAAACGATTACTCGAATGGGATAGCAGAAGGCTAACAAGAGCATCACTGAGGCCAAAAGCTCTTAGTTCTATGGCAAGAATAGTGTGGTCCAATCGAAGGCCTTGGCAAAATCCGTATACACCACTACAACCTGCCCTCTAATATCCAAGTTATCCGAAATAAATTGTGTGACATGGCAGAGATTAGTGGATCTCGTATTCAGAAAACCATGATGACCAATTCCGCCTAATAGATAAAGACCTGAATAAATACAAAGTTTAAACATTTTTGGGAAATTTGAAAGGACTGCAATGGTTATATAGTTAGTGGTAACTGTCCGATCACCAGTCTTGAAGACTGGTGACCTGAAACACACCTTATCTAGATTTAATGCAGCATAAATTCTTTCTCTTTAAAAATCAGGAAAAGACTTTAGGATAAGGACATTTTCAGCAATTAATGAACCAAAAATTGCAATGCAGATTAGCCAGAAAATATTGAAACAAATATATAACTTTATTGCACCTCTGACGAGATCAGTGGGCACATAAAGATTGGCGTATTACTACAACTGAAAAACTGAGACATTAATTTTTAAATATATATTCATTACCAAGAGCAAAAGAATAAGAGATAATAAAAGTAGAAAACCTATTCCTGCAATAACTTTTATGGATTTTGCAACACCTTCTATGCGGTATCGCAGTATCTGTATGAGGTATTTTTCATGTCATCTATAAGGTAGAGTATGGTCAAGTTCCGGCAAAATATTACAATAAAATATCACTTCCTAATTATTTTCTTATTTATTGTCTTATTTTAAATGACCTAGAAACAGAGTTCAGAACCCAATATGAAAAAGACAAAACAAGGAACGACAATTAAAACTTAATTTAGTAGCAAGTAATGAGAATTATACAATGTGAGGGTTGATCAATATGTTAGCCGATCAGAAATAATAATCACAAATAGAGTCAAACTAATTTTGAAGTAACCTTACGAAATTATACAATATGCACATACATACTTAGATGATTTCAAACGTAATTTGAATATAAATTTTAATTTCTTAAATTAAAGTAACAGAAATAAGTTGTCTATTGCTGGTATACTGATCGTATTTTAGTACCTCTTATAACTAACATACTACTTACAAACATAACCTGTATAACCCGTAAATTTACAATTTATAGCTGCAACACAAGCAAACTATATGAATTTAATGCAAACACAAACTAAAACGAGCTAAAAATAGAGTTGCGTCAGAAATCACACACGCTGTAAAGACTATATTAGACAAAGGGATTTTATAGTCAGACACACACGACAGCGATGGTTACCCATAATTTTCTGCATTGTTCCTCCTCATCTCAGACACTAATATAATCTTAAAATTAGCACGAAACAAACCTTATAACATTTCCTTACAAAACAAGGCAATACATGCTCTTGTTTAACAAACAGTGACATGCGAATGTGATAATATTAATCAGTCGATAAAATTTATAACATCTGAGCACTAAACCTTAAACTTTTACTATACTGTATAACAATACTTTGAATTATACCAAAATTTCATTAAATACGTCATAATAAAAAAGAAAATGTGAAGAAAATTAGATAAACCATGTTTCAATTATTGCATAAATAATTAATGGATTTTCAAAATTGCTCTTTGTAATTAAAAAAAACATTCCCAGTTTCCTGCTTAAGTAATTTTTGAATAATTACTGTGTCTTACATATATACCTTTATACGTAAAACGTATATGTATATATGCATGTGTTTGAAATACACACATACATTAAGTGCCATTGTCGATAATCGAACGCACAGACATCGGTGTTTCGACCTATGAGGTCTCATCAGTGCACGTGAAGATTCTCGACAATAGCTTCAAGACTTAAATCGCTGCCTATGTCATTTTCGCATGTTAAATGTAGTGAGAGTATCACAGCGACATCTAACACCCAAAAGATGACACGTTTTACGTATAAAGGTATATATGTAAGACACGGTAATTATTTACTGCTTGATATTAGTTTTAACATCCATGTGTTCACACTTTTCATTTTCGTTTTAATTTTTGAATGTTATTAACTACATCATGTGTAACAGTCAAGCGGTATCGAGGGCAATATCTAGGCAAAAAATGTCTTCAAGACAAGTATGAGAGTGCCTGGAAGAACTAAAAACTCCGATGGACCAGAATTAGGTAAAACTAATGTGGCAGACAGGTCACAGATTTATCGAGGGCGACGAAGAAGCTGATGAAATTGAAAGGAGAGGATCCGAAACATAAGTACAGTACACAGACTGAGTCTTAGACTATGGGCGGAGTCTTATAGGTCAGTGCGAGACAGAGAAAAAGGGAAATGACCAGCTGTTCGTGCTTATCCTAATATTGTAAGAATTCACTGCGCATATTGTGGGAAGGGCATCTCATCGGCCAGGTCTCAGTCTGCGAGCTGTACTCGGCACAGAACTCGCTCTGTTTGACCCGAAGCCACATCAAAGACTGAATTCATAAAGAACATTACTAGTCTATAATTTCCAAGCTACATCATAGCAATAAATTAACTCGCCAACCATGTAACAAATGAGTTGAAGAACTACTACATATGAGCAACGATAGTCTGCGAACGCCGGCTGGTCTTCTGACTGGTCTGACCTGTAAAATTCAATTTGATTGAGACATTCCTTTAAGATGGAGATCTTAACTGCAGACTTTGCAATAAGGAACTAGAAACAGTCAGACATATATTAATAAACTGTGAGACACTGAATCACATGAGTAAAACATTTTTGTGCAAGCGAAATACTCAATGTACAGGACACAAAAGTATTAGAGTGGCAATCATAAACCAGAAAGACTCAGCGCGATAAGTATTATTGGTTGCAGAGCAAAGTGCGGATTTAAGTCGAACAGACCTAGCAAAAAAAAAAAAAACCTCTAAAGTGGTAGTAGATCAATGCGTATGTAACTCCAATAGTTAACAGGAAAAAAGAAAAGAACGTGTATGTTTAAATTACTTTTAATTTAGTTATGGTAAAAATCAAGAATTAATGCACATGCGTTCTTACATATTTTGCTTTAGATATGCGTTAATATACTATTACCTAAAAATTTCAAGTTATGCACCAATTGTATACATTTTAATACATGAATTTCTTTGGAATGTCGTTATACTTTAGAACATGGATATCTGTACTTTGTATATTTTTTTTATCATGTTGTTAACAAGGTTCGAAGTAGTACTTTAAAGATATTTGGTGTAACCACTATACTAATAATAATAATATTAACAAATCTGATTTCATAATCAAACTAGTAAGCTTGTATTGCAGTCACTTATTTCTATATTATAAGAAATCGAAATTAACAAACCACAGCTTCAACTTCGAACAGCTGGTCTTACGCTGTTCCATATTCTCATATTTCGCTTCCTCAATGCCAAATACCACAATGTTATTCTTTCGAAGCTCACGCTCAACAACCTATTGAATAAGATCCTCAATCTCAATCAGGTGACTTTTGATGTCATAAGGTTTGCACTTTGCAGGTCCGTAATAGCAGGCATTAAGCACACAACAACATTCACCAGCCCATGACAGTCCTTACACGGCCATGAGAGCCCACTGTTAGAGTTAATTTTCATAATGTCCGCCCTAGAGAGCTTAGCACAAGTTGTTTTAATTTTTCTTACAAAAGCTACAATTAATATATAAATCAAGAACAGCGCTCCATACTAATTATGTGTTAAGCAAGGAATTCACACAAATAAAACCCTTCTGCGCTAGCTGGGCCTGTCGCAGCGACTTCTAACACACACAAGTCTGGTCCAACGGAAAACACATATAAGGGTGCACTGAATATAAATGCAATAATATTGCTCACAACGTATTTTTTCTACTCCCATACTTTAATTGTATTATTAGATATGCTGAACCTGTACTTTAATGATGTCCATTACGATACAAATTTTCATTATGATACAAGTTTATATCCAATAGGAATGCGACATTCCAATATTCAAACAATATTCAATATGGCGACTGTATATCTGAGAGATATAAAAATTAATTAAACGTGACAGTTCTCTGCAATTTACAAGTAAGTAGTTAACATTTGTGCTTTTTTGAAAATATAAACGGTAAAAATGAGGGATAATGACAGTAAAATGTAATATTTGACTCCACCAGAAATTATGGAACAAGCCTTAGTAGCCACGAACTTATTACAATTACGAACAATTTATTACTAGCTAAAATCGCAAAGATGTAGGGAAAATTGTACGCCCAATTTATGAAATTGAATCGCCAAAAAATAATGTTTTATTATGTGGTCGTAGAAAAAATAGTGTATACAACTCGCATTTAATGGCTATTAAGACACTCGTATTCATTTCAAATTTTCTTACTCGTGTCTTAATAGCTATCATTAAATGATATACTATAAGGTCACTACAATTTAAATATAAAGGAAAGAGTAAAAAACGTAGGAAATAAACTCCAGTAGAAAAACAAAATAAAGCGATAAATCGCTTTATGGATTATTTTAATGAAATTCCAAGAGTAATACAGCCAATTATAAGTGGATAGCCACAACAGAAGGAAAAGAACAATTAACACTAAAAGCCAATACCAAATTTACCTTTATATGAGAACTTTACAGTAGGCACTACGCAGTTGTACATGTATATATAAATAAAGTGAATAATAATAATAATAAATACTATGGAGGGCAATTTTAGGTATTATGCATTAACAAAAAATTTGATTACATCTTTAAAAACTGTATATACACAATTTATTTTATTATCCTTGACATTCCTGTTCATGCTACATAAGACAATCACAATATAGCATAAAATAAATTTATATTTGGATATCGTGTATAAATATTTTAAAATACCATACAATTTGCTATAAAAACATAGTAAGCTCTTTGTGAAAGTTATTTTTATGTTCAAACTATACGTGATATGGCCCTATTATCGATTTTGTAATAAACTTATGAACATTGGTTGTCATCAACTTTTGAAGACATGGATATTAATTATATATTAATAATGTCAAACGTATCAACTTAGTTTTTATTAGTATTGTCGACGACTGACTCGCAAAGTATATTGAATCATGCAAACGGATAACATCGAAATTTTGACATTCAATGATAACATAAATTATAATGTTATCCTTTCGTTACTTTTACATCCAACGGTCTCGCAAAATACATCGTTTGTTTTTTTCAAGTATACTTTATGTGTTTGGATTCAAATCTTGAGTGAATTTGATTGCCTTTTATAAATTTAAATTCGAATATAATAAATCTTTCTGTTAGCAATAATGGTAATAATTATTAGTCAGCAATTTATTTTGTACGAAAATTTGATTATTAACGAATGCATTCTTGAGTTCGCATTTTGGCTTCTGAGATATTATTAATTAAGCCTTCAGCATGCAGTTATGGATTTTTCAACGTAGATTCTTTAACTTTTTAGTCATAATAAATTAACTCGTTTAAGTTTAAATTATTTTTTATATCTATTGTTATATTGTAACTTACACGTTCAAATACACGAAGTCAGAAAAGAACATATGGCCATTAAATGAGAAATCCTGATGATTGTACCATCACGTAGCATAAAACATAACCTGCTCCTAATGTTAACAACCTGGGTTCCTGTCAATACTGCTGAATTCTATAATATGCTCATTGCCTTGCGAGCACACGCCCTAAAGTCTGGTTGAGTGTCTACTCGTTCAAAATGATCATCCTCTAGTTCTATTCTAAGAAATTTGTGTAATATAAATTTGTATAAATGTTTTATTATAAAAAGAAATACAGAATTACAGAAGAAAATATATAATATGCAAGAAGTGTTGGATTACTTTTAAATGTGGTTTAGTGTCAATTAAGTATACATTAACATAAAAATTTAACCAAAATAAAAAAATTCTTCTATATAGCTCCTATAAAATAGGCAACTTGCGATAGAAAAGTGTCGATCTGCTTGTATATTCATTAATACAGTAAATCAGTTAAAAAAAAGAGCAATATTGTCGCGAATCAACACTCTGTATAGTACTAAAAGTATTGCTGCGGTAACCTGATTCCGAACTTACCTAGCATCCTGTCTACCGTTCGATGAGTTCAATGGAAGTTGATCGAACGGAGGAATGTGCAATTCAGCGAGGTAAGGACTGACTCGGCGTTACCGAGGTAATAAAAGAAGCATATTCCGAATAGGATGAAGAATTCATAAGTGTTCTTCCGCAAGGAGGATCACTTGTGATTCTCTCCACTTGTGACTTGTGATTTGTGTTAATAAATATAGTTATAATTGTTAACAAGCAGTATTATTGAAACGACTTAATCTCCTCGTCACTTGAGACTGAAGCCAGGGCGTTGAATTAAAGGTATGTGCCTCTTGCTTTTCCTATTTTTATAATTATAATAGCGAGTGCTCCCCCAGAGCAAAACCCCCGTCACGGGTTTAAACCTGGACATTAACGCTAAAGCCCACCGTGACATTGTGGTGAAGGCGCGTTAATATCCTCACCGTGACATTGTGGTGGAGATCGCCGATTCGGTTTAAAAAAAAAATATATGCGACATTGTGGTGGAGGCGCCGGGCATCGTTCCCGGTACCTCTCGCAAGCCAAGTGATATACAGCATAGTATTGTGATATTAATGATATCACATGTGTTATAAATAAGCACACTTAAGTATATTTAATATCATACATAAATAATAATGGTAGAAATAACATTTGAATTATTAAAAATAAAATAAAATTCTCAGTATACAATTCCTATATTATAGTTTATTTATTATTATGTATTTCTGATATCATTAGGGTCACAGGAATATGTATAAGGAAATCGTGTGGTGCCCGCAACCCACTTTTTGCATAATGATATCTTTCATAATAACAAGGTATCTGAACTCCTATAGTCACTCTGTATAATACAAATCACTGGACAAATTTATCTTCGTTAAATATTTGCATTACATTAGAAGCCCCACTTGCTAATAATAAGCGGCATTAGTTAATTGTTTAATTAATTAAATGCACATGTATATGTACATACATGCAGAATAATATGACGAGGTATGTACAAATTCACGAAGCTTTTATCGAGTTGAAACATGTTTACGATTGAATTACGAAAATTGTTTACAGGTTAATTTAATACATTTTTAATGAAATACAATTTAATTATCTTTAATTCGCACCAAAATCGGTAGTAATACACCCAGCTAATCAATCATTTCATTAAAACTAATATCAAACATGCTGCCTCTGTGGTGGATATGTTCACTGTAAATACATGTGTGCTGTGCGTGTGTATGTTCGTATGCTGGGACGGAATATGTATGTTGATGTCCGACGAAGTTTACCCACAGAAATGTGTTACAACTATCAGAAACTTTGCCCTTAATTTATCTAACTCTATTATTACACAAAATAATAGTACGCATTAAATGAAGTAAATAATGTAATTAATATTCCTGGAATATTACATTTAACATTAACTAGTATCACTTGTTTCAAGCTTGACATTTCATATTATTCAGAGGAAAAAATGTTCGTGTAATTACTTTAATTTGAACCTTTCATTATTACATATCCATTTGCGTTATATTAAAGATTGGTATAATAAATAATACAATAACTACATCGACATGCATTGTAGTATTTTCAATCGCATATTTGATTTACATAAAAACATGAACATTATGTTTGACAAATTCTCACCCAACTGATTGTGCGATATATATCAGTATTTACTATAAAATTCAATAAAAAATTTAATAATTATCTATAATTAAATTTTAATTTTAATAGTAACTTCTCTGTTATGTATATATAAATTTTGCACATTTTTCAAATTCCTTCATATTAAACTAAAATAATCGATTTCACTTAATCAGGATTACAAGTGATGCTGTACAATTTAAGTGCATTGCTGTAAATCTAACTCAATTATAAAACCTACTTAAAATTATATTGTGCTACATTGGGAGTTTTATCAAAATTTGAAAGTTAGTATAATAAATTATGATCCCTGTATATTTATTTATGTATTAAACTTCAATAATAATAAGGCATGTGATAAGCAAGTGGATAATGATTTCTCTTGACAAAACATGAACGTTTTTGTCGATCGATATAAATATATATAAGACCAGAATTTTTGACAGAAGATTAGACGTTCATTTGTGTGCAAACAATATATGACCTCACTAACAACGAAAACAGTTACCAGGGTGCAAATCGGTAATTACCCGTAACAGAGAGACAGACTCTTACAAGAGTGCAAACCAATAAAAGCCAAATATACGAGAATATACAAACTTTACATGTGTGAAAAATTAGTAAAATTTTAATTTTAATTTTTAAATTTAAGTTCTTAAATGGACTGTTTTTATTGAGTCAAGATTTGTGTGGTTAAGATGCAGACAAGCTCAATTCGTTGTATAAATTGTATTTTATTCTAGCGATACCTGGCCCGCGTTGATGCGCCAAAAAAAACGCAATTTTAGAAAATGATGTTTTTTTTAATTTTTGTTCCGATCGGCTATGCTAGAGTTTTACTGCAAATTTTATCAAAACCGGTTCAGCGGTTTCGGAGTTTATAGGGAAAGGAACATACACACACCGCTACACATACACATCCAATTTTATACATATTATGAATTTCTAACAAATCAGTATATTTAGTTTATTAATAATTTACTGGTTTAATTATATATATTCTTATAAAAAGTTTATTTCTAATTTCATAACTATCTGTTTTATAAAAATAGAAAAATTTGAAGTGCACATTAAAGTATGATATGAACAGAAACATCTTTTCATTATAATCCAAACGAAATTTGAGCTAACTTGACTGTCTCTTTTCTATAAAAATGAATATACGTCATTTCATGGCAAACGAAAAAGTTGAAATTTGTTGGTGAGTGTTAGCAATGTGGTTCCTTATTGCAGACTCTGCAGTTAAGGTCTCCGTCATACAAGCCCGTCTTATTCAGATGTACTTTTACAGACTGATCAGAAGACCACTTGTAGTTTGCAACCGATGTCTTCTCATATGTAGTAGCTCTTCAATCCTTTTGTTACACGGTTGGCCAATAATTACCACGCTATGATTCTGTCTGGGAATTATTGCCCAGTATGTCTTTGATGTGGCTTTGGGTTAATTTTTTTGGTACCCCCTAAGCTAGTTCTGCGCCGTTAAATTTTGTTTCTAATCCTCTCCTGACGTGTTCATCAGCCTTTACGTTGCCGTTGCCCGTGTGTCAGGCACCCAGATTTCAGTGTATCAAATCTGGTCCAGCCTACTGACATTTGACATACTATTTACTCAGTCGCTTCTTTCTGTAGAGCTCATCTCGAATATCACTCTACCGTGTGGTCTGCCTTGATATTTAAAATATCTCAACCCACAATATCGGCAATTGCCATGTGTACCGTCCATTTTTTGCCATCGGCCGTAGTTAGGTGCAGCCTGTATACGGCCACGCTAGCCACCTCCTCCAACACCAAGTAAAAAAGTGTAAAGTTCAGGAGGATATCTATGATTGTAACTGAGGTGGCCCCATTTACCCCAGCATTTCCAAAGAGGTGCTAGCTGATATATCTCCAAAAACTACATAACAACAAAATGGAATGGAAATCAGGTTCCAGAAATAAAGAGACAGATCTCGAAACTATAACTAGTTTATATAGAAAGATATGTGAACGTTGTAATTGAAAAGCTGGCAGAGAGGTACAAGCCATAGGACAGAATAGAAAATCATCATCAGGAAGTTCAAAGCCTTTCAGAGCTATAATGCCACAAGTAAAATATTTCACTACAATCAAAAATAGAAATGGTTCCAGAACGATCAAAGAATGTAAAGAAAAACTTTATAAAAATACAGCCATTAAATTATCACGGTAATTTATAAAAGATGAATAGTATATTAAAATATTTTAATCAGTAAAGCAGTAAAATGCAGCATAATATTTACCACAAAACATATCTGCTCTCATCGAAGAATATATATACTATTACATTTTCATAATAGTTTTACGTTGGATTTCTTTTCCAGTGAGCTTAATTAATTATCCAATAATTGTATGTGTAATTATGGAACTTAACAGATAAGGAAAAATAGCACTATTGTATTAAACCTTTAAGAGAACTAGACAGTAACGATATTAATAAATTGTGTCTACAAGTGACTTCTGCAGTTTTCGTTAAACTTTAAGCTTCTATTTATAATAAAAATATATAATGAAACTACCATAATATTTGTTGAAAAAAGGAATGTAAATAATTTTACGTTAAAATACTTAACATTGACTAGGTTACCTGACATAATATGTAAATAAGAAAGTGATAGCAAAATATCAAGGATAAAATTAGATTTATGTTTTGAAAACTTGAAATACCAATTACTTATTTTCCATGCTGTCGCACATTGCTTGTGTTATTTCGAATAACAGTAAAGTTCTGCGCAATTCCCACATGGATAGCTTGTTATTTGTTGGTACTTAGTTCAAGACGTCACATGAAAAGTAGAATATTAAAAACGTACACGATGCGATTGTTTAAAAGACGGAGACCATGCGATTACCAGGTCAAATCCTGAGAGTTAAAGTTTGTAAAATGTACCGTATATTATTTAAGATATGAATATAAAAACATATTTCCTTGTTGAGCTCATGAATATGCTGTATCAGAGAGTTTAAAACTTTTCTGCTGGTGGCACAAAATTTAACCCCCGCTCACATAAAAGTTGAATAACGTAACATCAAACTGATCCGGTAAATTTATAGGTTTTCATAGTACAATTTTTTTTCTTTTTTTTTTAGTAAAGTCTCGACCATGTAGCAATTTTTATTTTATGGTTCGGAAGCTATTGTTGGGAAACCGTTAAGTTACCATATCAACCCCTGATTTTTATCTTAACTTATCTAAAAGGAATTTTAAATGCCTGGACATAATTTACCTGTCATAATATCGCACAAGTATTATTAGGTACTTATGTTGCACCATTGACGAAGTGTTACAAGGAAAATTTAACGGTCATTCTTCCGTATAAAACAATTTATGTTCGACAGCACATGTCGTATAAAAGCTCAGTTTGCGAGACAAAGAGATATAAATGCCGCCGTTTGCAAATAAAATTTATTGGAGCCTCTGTTATCCACTTTTCTTTCTCATAAAGTATTAACGTTAGTTACATAACAATGTCACCATTATCTTTTTTCTTTAGCATTTTTGAATTGCCACCGATTACAGCCGCTACTCAAAATATAATACGCACCTGGCTCTAATTAGAGAATATTGAAATTAGTAACTTTCAAGGACCATTCAAATTTTTATTAAATAGCCTTGTCTTTTTATACTGTAAAAGTTTTGCAAAAGTAATAAAATAAAATACGTCCATACGCTTTAACATTACTTTATTTTCGGCTCTACTTAATTAATTTTCGTTTCTCTAAAACCTAATGACTATGACAACCTTATTCGTGGTCCAATGATGAAATCAAATATATTTGAATTAGTACATGTGTTAATATTCAATAAGGTGATATCGAAAGAAAACATACTAAACAGTTCTTTGTTTTTTCATGTTGATTGTTAAAGAAAAGGTATGTTGTATAATTAATAATAATAATAATGTATTTATGTCCAATTATGTTAATGACACCATAATATAACAGAATATAACACAATTACTATAATTTAAAAGAAACAGAGACGTAAACCCAAAGAATAACACTCCATTAAGGTTTACATCCAAATGATTGTAACTACTGTAAATACCAAAAGAAAAGGAACGAAGTTTTAAACAAGTATGGTGATATCAAGCCTCTAAACCTCGTAATGACACTATACACATCAGACCTAAACATGATTTTCATGTACAAATACGGTGGTGACCTAAACAATGCAATTTTATGAAAAAAGGTTAGCATTTACAACTCACACATACACATACTACACGAGCAATTACCACTCTGAACACACTCTGCAGATCCCTACAGACTTTGGATTTCCCAAAAAGCAATACCTTAGATTTCGCGGGATTAAGCTGAAATCAAAATTCACGGAGATCTCATGAAGAGAGCTCAAATCAGCATTAATATTACGTAAGGCCAACCGCCATTCACTAGGCCTGAAAGAAGTTTTAAGCTGCGTATCATCCACGTAAATATGTGTGAGCACATCCTCACATGATGAATAAGTCTACATGAGTGAATTGAAAACAGCAGCGGACCGAAAACTGAGCCCTGCGGCACGCCCGTAGAAATGCCAAGCAGAGGCGATACCTCAGAACTCAATATTACACTTTGTTTTTTATTTGATAGAGAACTTTGAATTACCATCACAGACATACGACACAAGCCCAAGTGACGCAAGAACGAGCACAGAGCTTCTTGACAAACCGCGTCAAATGCTTTAGAATAATCCAGCAGCACCAAGGCAGTGATTAAACCGCTTTCAGTAGCCTCAATAACATTATCCGTTACACCCAGCAATGCAGTCTCGCAACAGTGCCCCTTTCAAAAGCGCGATTGCATGGGTAAAAGTGTGCCATTATCATTAACAAATATTCTACTGTATGTTAACTCTTTCAAATATTTTAGAAATAAGACGGCAGTATATTGATATTTCTCAATTGATTGAAACTGGAAGGGTTTGTGACCTTAGGAAGTGGCCTTATCAACGCATAGTTCCACACAGCAGGTACAATTTCTCTATGCAAGAATGACCTATTGCCGTGGTATCTCGCAAGTTTATAAAATAAGAATAGCTTTAAGAAATAGTTTAAGTTGTGAAATGAAATAAAAATGACAAAAATCGTACTTGGATGTGAAGAACAATATTTGCAACAAATTACATGAATGTATATAAAGTTGCATACACATAGTCAAATACAAACACATAATTTAAAAGTCATTATTATTCAATTGAATAGTGAGTGAATGTAGAATAAAAATATTAAATAAGTATGAAATAAAAGACAAGATAAATATAAGCAATATATTTCTTTTGTAGAAAGGATACACAAGATGTATGGTTTACATATCATGAAAAAGATCAGATACGATATGCAAGAAAGATAAATATGGCTGAATAAATTGTTATGATTTACATGCATAAAGTAATAAAACTTTATGAAAGAGTTTAAAAACTAAATTATATTAAAAGATAGAAATTACCTTAGCTTATGACTAGAGACTAGAAAAGTATATAAATATCTATAAAACGTAAACCCGATCAGCAATAACATTTTGTATAAGAAGGTAGCTGATAACATAAATAAAAAGTGTGTGTGTTTATGATTTGTTTGTAACACAATGCTTCAGAGACTGGAAACAGACGTGTACAGTTTCATGACCTACAAAAGATAACAAAATATAAAACTTATGTAAAGTTTATTGCAGATAGACATATCACCGATGGAAAGATCATGGATAGAGAACAGAGATGCAATGGAGAAACAAACGTGTCTTCCAGGTGCAGGCAGTGTTGAAAGAAAAATATTCGTTCTTTCCAACGTATTTCCAATCCTACCGAGTCACAATCCAGCTACAAGAAAAGTGAGGATAACATTAATAAATGGGAAAAGAAAATATGTATTGAACAATGAACAAGGCAATAGGTTCATTAATAAATACAAAGAAGGATGGTATTAACAACAAGAATAAACCTACCGTCGGAAATGCAGTACGAGGCAGTGAAAAAGATTCTTAAATAAGAAAACAATTTTCGATGTGTTGACGTTTGGTGAATAAGAACTGTCAGAACAATATGTGCGTGTGTGTATCACGGCGGCAACATGTGGGCAGCGATTTCACTGAAAGATATACTCCAATGCCAACCTAAAAGATGGACTAGAGGGCGCACTAGTCAACGTTACATTTTTTTTGTCGGTATAAAAATTCGAAACAAGATTCGACAAGAAGAACTTCTTATTACGACTTCGGGAGAATAAGACGCTTTCAAAATAATTGCGATTGATATTTTTGTTAATTGTTACATAGTAGAATAGTAATTTCATTATTTTTTTATCACGTTCATTCATAGTAGTTTTCTTTTATCAATACATTTAAATTCATTTTGAAGAGTTCAAGATGGACATTCAAAATAAACAATTTGATGAAATGTTAGAAAATAGCAAGTAAGTTTTTCTTTGGAAAAGAGTTATTTAAACTGTTAAACAAATATTGGTTTTGCGTGCAAATGATTACTCAATATAACGTTGAACAGTATATATACGCAAATATTATCCTGTAAGGTTTTTAATTCATTGAGTTGTAATAAAAAAATAGGACTAATGGTGTTGGGTAGTTGGAGAAATGCTGCGTGCGAATGAGTACTTTCTTCAATACTTTGTCCAGGCATCATTAATCTTTTTCAAGTCATGTTAATACATAATTAAACGTTTTACACGGCAAAGATTAAAAGCTAGAAACAACGCGTGCAAATGGTTGTCTAAAGCAATTAATTGAAGCCAATATCAAAACAATTACGTTGATAAATAAAATTATCAATGGACAATAAAAGTTTTCATTTATTTAAATACAGGATAATTTTTTTTTTGTTTAGCATCATGAATGCATAATAAAAAGATTTACATACATTATAACCGGCATCTGGTATAGATGATATATATTTTCAATTATGTATTTGTATAGAGCATTAAGGTGTATAAAGGTATTTGAATTTACAAATGATTAAATAAAAAGTATATGATCATGTTATATAGACATTCCGTTTTTTTTCTTTAAACAAAACTATTACCTCGTCCCTATTATAAGTAAGAGAAAGGTTACCAGTGAAGGAGAAGGAACCACATACATTGCCAGAACCCACAATAGTTATTCGGTACATGCTATTACAATATAAATTAAATACAAAACCAATTATAAGCTTTTGGTGTAAAAAGGATAATTTTTAGAGCACAGCATATACAGATGACTATACCCACAACATATAGTGCAGCATGTTCTCATATTTTTATAAGAGGGCACTGCAATATGTGAGTTATAAAATACACCAGGTATGTACTACAGGTCCCAATCATCGTTATACTAATTTTATCAACACCAGAAGCAGTAAAAGTAATACTATGATAGTATTTGTTATTAGAGCAGGATCTACACAGAAGAAGGAGAAATATATATTGTTATTATTATTATGGAAGAATACAACTCGATTACTACTTCTAGGAATACAGTTTATAAAATAATCATTGATCGCATATGCATCTGAAAGACTCAAAGGCAATGCCTGGGCGACCCCCCCCCCCCCATATCCAGGTACTAAATATGCCTCCATAATACATTAGATAAAGTGATTTTGGAAATAAAATTCAATTACGCCATCTTCTCACGTTTCAACGTAGATAGGAGACAGAGACCACCGAAATCTTGATTGTGCTGCATCCATATATTTAATCATTAACATTAATGGCTAGTTTCCACAGAGGCATGCACATTGAATAAATCCAATAAGCGACAATTGAAGTGGTCAACCTTATCATTAATATCGTCTATGGCAAATACGTAATGCAAAGTAAGTGAATGTAAATCCCATGAAAATCTATTGTAATCAATACTCTTGAAATTCCTATATGAATAGGTACAGCACTTGTACAGAAGACAACGTCCAACAGTAAAGACAAGTTTAAGTTAAGCGCGTTGGCTGGCTAACAATTTGCTTCATATTCGAAAATCAATAAACTCTGTAAAGTACCTGGCAGATATGTCCTGCTGTCTGAGTAAGTCTATATTAAAATCACCACAGCAAATCCGTAATAGAAAATGTAACGTCTAATGAACATTAAATTTCATCCATAAAATATCTATAATTTATCTGTGGCGGTTTATAGGCTACACCAACTATCATTTTTTACTCAATACAATGTTTAGCCATAATTGCTCAATGGGTGAACTTACATCTGCTATAGTTTTATTGCAGTAATTACGATAAAAGTACAAAATGAACCTCAAAATATTTCCAATTCTTTTACCATTTCCCATTACATTCCTAAAGGAAGAAATTTTTTTTTAGCTGCTACAAAGCTAGAACCTTGAAAGTAGCAAATATTACTAGTTTTACCCTCAAACCGAATCCATCATTAGGTTAGACACATACGTACAATAAATAGCACGTCAACAAGATATGAGTTAGGTCAATAACACTAGTTACAGTTCAACAAAACAAGTTCACCTCCGACCTGAATTAGACCGAACTTACGTATGTTGTTTCACGTATTAGCCAGGAGTTTATTTTGGTCTTAACATCCCTTAAAGTTTGCAGATTCCTTAAGTTGTTAGTTGGTAGGTAATTGAAAAGTCTTGGAAGCACATTTTTCCTACAGCTTAAGCCGTACTTGTTTGTGTGACGAGTAACCTCCATATCATCCCTCTCAATATTCCTAGTGTTGTAAATACGTTGCCATAATTCCACCATCGCGAATAAAATAGTTTCTTAAGTACAAACACGAAAGAAACAGGTTTTCCGCATTTAATAACTGTAGATTTTGTATGTTCCACTAACATGCTCACTTGTGTTTTCGTCAATGCATGACTCCAAACCGTGATAGCACACGTTACAATTGACTCATGCCATGACAAATCAGTAATAAAATGTTTTAAAGATGTCGAAAAAGGAAAAAAGGGGGAAAAATAATTGGCGCATACAAAGTCGAACTAATACATGAAAAGCACTTGGAAATTGTTAAAAGCACAATATTCTTTGGAAAGCTTCTTAAAAAATAATGTAAGTGATTATGTATATTATTATTACAAAATATAAAAAGTATTTACAGATCTAAGTTAACTGATGAGCATGTGAAGTTGCTACAGATAATTTCCACTAGTAAACTTGATTCAGAACGACAAACTGCAATAATATTTAATTCAATTCTGTGAATTGCCTATATATGTCACCTAGCATAAGTTTTAGGATAAATTTCACTTCATTAATTACAGTTAAAATGTACAATTTCATTATATATGTCAGTCATTGTGTTCCTTAATTGGTTTTTCAATAAAAACAATCTGATTATTATTTTGTATGATTTACTTGCTTTCTAAATTTTACAATAACGTAATTAAACTGTGGCTGGTCGGATTTGCGGTGCTCGCGGGCTGGTAATAGGCTGCGATCCGTAGTTTGAAGACCTCTGATGTAGCTTATGCATTCAAATTCAAATGCCACAAACTGAGGTAGGTGAAATAATTTTTTGGACCCCTCTTATTCTTTTGTGCTATAGATAAATACATTATTATCAATAATAATTAATATTTTATTATTGTGGGCTTTCTGAATCTGTTATGTCGTATAACTTATCTATCTAGGGGTATGGTACAACTTCGTGTAATAAACTAGACTTTAAAAATATGAGCTTGCTCTTGGGTAATTACATTTACCGTTGTATACTAATAAGATATATTAAAATGAAAAACTTTCCAGTGGAAACACACCAATACACCACGCGTCTGCAGAAAAGTTGTAAATTAAAGGTGTACGTATCCGTTAACTAATATGGTGATAGGAGTGCTTATGTGTAGATTGCTTAAACTATTTAATAATTTAACTACACATCTAGGGTCTGCAGCTGCGATGTCTTCGTTGAAAAACCAACTAGTAAAGCATTTACTGCAGAAGTACGCTACTAGTTCCTTGAAGGAACATTATGCTGGGTGATGACCGAAGATGTGCCACAGATCACTTACGTGTTTTATTTCTTATTTCATTTTGTATGTCTTTTCATATTTTTTTATAGCAGGTATGAGGTTTCTTTTTTCGTTTTGCCCACTCTTTCGCTGAAGTAATAATGTTACTGACAAGTCTTATGACATAGTGGGCAAATTTCGTATTCCAATGGTACACCTTTACTTCATCCAAATATAGTCTGTTTGGATTGCCTCACTATTAGAAAAATTATTATTGTTGTTGTGGTTATTATTAATGCTAAAAGTATATACTCATTATTGAATAAGTAATGCGGGCATAACAGGTTGGGTTTGCAGGACTTTTGTCCTAAGCGTAGGGCTTGTCGTGGTTTTCGAGTGAGGGCTCTGGGAACGTGGTGCAGATTTGATTTTGTACTGCATTGTAGGGCCTGGCCAGATGGAAGCAATCACTAAAATAAAATGATAAGAGAATAATTATTATTATTACTGCTTTAATAATTAATTATAGGAGGATTGGTATTTCTTAAATCGAATGGGTTTAAAATGAAGAATGAGTGTGATGTAATAAATATCTCAGAACTTATTCAGGCCTGTTCAAAAAGTCAGATTGCATTAAAGTTTTTTATTAATAATATTAACAATGTTCTTTTCAAAACAAAACAAAAATCGAGTTTAGTACTGGATGATATAAATGTTTGATCTCTGTTGATCTGGACGGTTCCGAAACGATTTATCGGTAGCTCTTCTCTTTAGCACGAAGGATCAGTATGCCTTTATCGGAGCATACACCGATTAATAAAAACACCTTCATTAACTTCCTTTAATTATCACAACTTAAGCTATTTTCTTAAGAAAACATAGAACTTATCTAAATGTACAACAAAATTTAGCTTAAGCAAATGGATTGAACAGCACATTTTACATTTTTATTATTGACTTGTGATTGTTGTACAAGTAACTTGATCGGCACAAGGTCTTGATTAGACTCTGGTGTCTAGAAGCCCTGTTTGGTACAGGATAAAGATTGAAAGTAGGGGTATAATATTGCTAGTACCAATAATATAACAATCTGTTATATTACTGGTTACAACAGAAGAATAGTGTTTTAATATTTGTAACAAAATCCTGACAACAATCTTCTTTGATGCATAATGTTTCTTAAAAAGATGCACAGTTTTAGAGAATACCAAGATAACTATATTTTTGAGGTTAACAAACTGACTCTACTACAAAATAATGGTATAACAATCCCTTGAATAAGTTTCTTGTCTACAAACAGACGTGAAAGTTTTACAATGTGAACAAATATAGTGCCGGCATTCCAGTAATACAAATATAAATGTAAAGTTATTACCGATATCATGAAATAGCCGTTTATAAAAGTTTATGGATGAATAATAGAAAGTTTTGGAATTTTCTCTAATATAACAATAACATTATTCTAAATGCTACAGTGTATACTAAAAAATAACTTAAATCTACAGTGTAAAAAATATGTATTGTCAATATTCTCACTTTAAATAATAATGTTAGTATTTTGGGCTTAATTCTTTATTCAAATATGAAGTGATGTATTAGTAAAGAAATTAAATAAAATCAGCTACTGCATAAAAGTTCTAAGAAGTTACTGCGAAAACCAGTTCTCATGACTATTTACTACGGAATATTTATTTCCAAGTTAATATGCGGTATACACTTTTGGGGAAATTCGCCAGATCCAGCCGGGTTTATGTAATTCAAAAACAACGTATGTATTATCTTGTGGCTGCTTGTAATATAATAAATCATTATTATTATTATTGTTAAGCGATTTACAGACCGTGAAAATGAGTAGGTATTACGCCAGCGCTTATGGTGTCTGCCTCTCCGCATTTGGTAAGGAATATGCAAAGCACAGATAAAACGGAAGACTCTGATAGAACAGGTCTCCAGGACTATGCCCAAAGCCTCAGAATTATCAAAAAAAAAATTGTTTTCATCAGAAAGTTTCTCCAATCTTCAGTAGCCCACCTCACATATTTTTTTACCCAGATATATCTTCTTTTTAATCGCAGAGATCAATAACACTGGGCAACAAATTTTCGAAAAGTTCATGCTTCCAAGCTGAAAATAGTCATTTCTTAATGAATTCAATGTGCTGAACACGAAAATGACTAAGAAAAAGCTGAATTGGCTACGGTTTTTCTGTAATATGTACGCATATTTCAGAAAAAGTGTACTTATGTCAATATTATAATACATGTTAAGAAAACATTTACGCATATTTCAGAAAAAGTGTACTTATGTCAATATTATAATACATGGTAAGAAAGCATTTACGCATATTTCAGAAAAAGTGTACTTATGTCAATATTATAATACATGGTAAGAAAACATTAGTCTGCTTCCGGCTTTCGACTTCTTTTGGCCTGCCGTTTGTAGTGGACTTGTGGAGCATCTCTACTGATTGTCCAACAATAGTCAGCTAGCATTGACGTAGACCATTTGCCTTGGTACCGTTGCTCCATGGTGGCAATGTCCTGATGAAAGCGTTCGCCGTGCTCATCGCTGACCTGCCCGCAGTTATCAGGAAAGAAATCTAAGTGGGAATCAAGAAAGTTGATCTTTAAGGACATATTGCAGCCGAATTCATGAAACAAAGCCAACATATCCTCAACCAGACACTTGTAATTTTCTGCCTTGTCATTCCCCAGAAAGTTTGCTGCCACTTGATAGAATGCATCCCAAACCTGTTTTTCTTTACCTTGAAGAAGTTCCTCAAACTTGGGGTCTCGGAAGAGCTGTCTAATTTGAGGCCCCACAAAGATGCCCTCTTTAATTTTGGCTTCACTGAGTCGAGGGAATTTGTCATGCAGGTACTTGAATGCTGGTCCATTCTTATCCATGGCTTTTACCAAGTTTTTGACAAGACCGAGTTTGATGTGTAAAGGAGGAATGATGATTTTGTGTGGCTGTGCCAATGGTGGGTGCTGTACATTCGTTTCTCCAGGCTTAAAAAATGCTCTCGGAGGCCAGTCTTTCTTGATGTAGTGCAAATCGATTGCTCTGCTGTCCCACAGACAAAGAAAACAGCAGCACTTTGTATATCCCTGCTGCAAACCCATCAACAGAGATACTACCTTCAGGTCAGAACATATCTGCCAGCCATACTTGCTGTAGTTAATCGTCTCCAGTAGCTGCTTTAGATTGCCGTAAGTCTCCTTCATGTAGACCGCATGTGCAATAGGTTTGGATGGAAGCTGGTTCCCATTATTCAACAAAACCGCCTTTAGGCTCAGTTTTGAAGCGTCTATAAACAGCCGCCATTCGTGGGGATCATGTGCAATACCGAGAGCTTGTAGTAGACCATCAATATCGCAGCAGAACACAAGGCTTTCTTCTTTCTTAAAGAAAGATTCGAAGAGCTGATGGCGAGTGCGAAATGAAGTCACTCGGACATTCTGTTCCAGAAGATTCCACTGTCGAAGTCTTGAGGCCAGTATCTCCGCTTTGCTTTTCGGCAGATCCAAATCGCGAACAAGATCGTTCATTTCATCCTGGGTAATTTTATGTGGTGCAGATGTTTCGTCAAAGCACGAAAAGTCATCATCCTTACTGCCACGTTGAGGAGAACTCGCCGACGCATGGCCATCCTCATCGTCTGAACTGATAGAAAAATCTGTAGGAGGTTCTGGAATTGGGAGTCCTTCGCCATGAGAGACAGGTCGCAGAGCAGATGGTATGTTAGGGTATTCAACTGTCCACTTCTTCTTCTTGGTGATGCCTCCAGAAGCTGGTCGTACCATACAGAAATAACAGTCGTCAACGTGATTGGTGGGCTCCCTCCAAATCATGGGCACAGCAAATGGCATTGCCTTTCTTTTGCCATTAAGCCACTGTGAAAGATTTACGGCACAAGTGCGGCAGCATACGTGTGGGGCCCAGTCTTTGTCCTGGTCGCCTATCTTGCAACCAAAATACAAATGATACGCTTTCTTAACTGTTGCACTGATGTTCTTTTTCTGTGCAGCAAATGTCACTTCTCCGCAAATATAACAGAAGTTATTTGCACTATTAACACAGTTACGAGGCATTGCTACTGTTTAGTTACTTTACACTATAGCAATCACTTATGTATGCTAGAGCTTCGAAAAATATGCGCGAATGAACGGACATTGCACGAGTTAACTGTCACGTCGGCCATTTATAAATAAACTATAATTAGCTATTGCTTGATATTGCGCAATCAATTTCGCAACACTCTCAATGGAAACTTACAGTAAATGCTGCATTAACTTCTTTGCATGAAGGGGTGATGCAATATGACGCAAAATTTCGTAATTTCTCACTAAATTGCATTACATTATGCAATAGCATCTATACAATGGACAAAACGTCAATATCTCTTGAACGTGAGCCAATCAACTTTCTTCAATGTGATATTCGTGTTCAGCACGTTGAATTCATTCAGGATTGGGTACTTTCACCTAAGAAGCAATTTCACTGTTGACCAGTGATAATTGTTTTCTCTGAGGTCTAATTCTTTTTCTTCCACCTCAGACAAGTCTTTTTCATAAGGTAAAGTTGTGAAGAAAAATTTTTGCGTGTGCTAAGTCTAGTTTTTCTAGGATTTGATCTACTTTCCCTTATTAAAAAATTCCTCTCCTCTACATTTCCCCTTTCTATTCACCCCAATTGTCACAATGTCCTCTTTTGGCTTTCAAATGGTGTTTCACTTCCTAAACTTACACCACACTTTCTGACAATATCTCTTTGAGTCATTGATATGTGTTCACTTAAAAGACAATCTTTTTATACGCTTGGTGGGAGAAATAATCCATCTTTAAGAACAAGAAGGAACCAAAGATAAGAACTGTCCGGATAAATACGCCTGTAATGTGGAATACATTGTTACTCAGTAAACGTTAGAATAGTGAGAACAAAAGGGCCGCTACTTTTGACATAAACGTGTTGCCAAATGTAAAAATATGTATAATTAATAGTAGTACATAAAAATGTATTGACTTGCATAGTTCGTCGATGTGAAGTGATTCCCAGGATACAATATTTCTTTCAACTATTAGTCTATAAAGTAAGAGCTTTATGTGAAAAGTCAATTTTAATATGTATTAACGTGTAAGGACATACAGTCAATATTAATGACAAAAGTGTGTTGCAAGTAAGACAATTGCGATGTCGTCAATTAGGTGCTATATCTGTTCTGGAGATATAAAAAGACTCGATAAAACATTGCGATGTTTTTTGTGTGATAGTGAGCATCATATAAAATGCATTGGATATGATGAAGAGCAAATTAAAAGAATAGAAGTTAAAGGATTTAAAATGGTCTGTAAATGTTGTAATGACACAAATATAGCTCAAAAAATTGAAAACATGACTACTAAACTAGATCTCTGTCTAAACACGATAATAGAACAAAGTAAAAGCATACAAGAAATGAATGATATTATTGAAAGTATCAAAAACACAAAGTCAATATCAAATGAAATAAAGATGTCATACAGTGATACTGTTAAAAAGAATAATGATGTAATTATTTTAAAACCAAAAAATGAATCGCAAAAAAGCCAGGAAACGAAAACAGAAATGAGAAATTCAATCGACCCCATTAAATTGTCTGTAAGTGTGCAAACAATTAAAAATATAAGCAAAGGTGGTATTTTAGTTAGTTGCGGGGATCATACGTCCAAAGAAAAGCTAAAAACTCAAATGACCAGAGAATTAGGAAATAAATATGAGGTGTTAGATCCTAAATTGAGAGATCCACAGATTATTATAGCAGGCGTAGAAAAAGAATACATAGATATGGAGTCGGAGGATATTATGAACGCAATTATTAGTCAGAATGACTTAGAAATATTAGACAGTGATATACGAGATAAATTAAAAATAAATAGGAAGTAACGTAGTAAACAGAAAAGGAATTATGGTAACATAATAATTGATGTTAAATCTGATGCATTTGAAAAAATACTAAAGAGGGGAAAAAAGAATGTTGGGTGAAAAAAATGCGATGTTTATTAATACATAAATATATTAAGATGCTATAAATGTGCAGCATACAATCATTTTTCTAAAGATTGCACAGTAAATAAAGCATGCGGCAAATGTGCGGGAAAACACTGCACAACTTATAACCTGGCTCGTTTTGCTTTATTTATAACATGGTGCCACTTGCTTATGTAACACCAGAGCAAGCGAACCGGCATAAGATATGTCTTCTGTATGCCACCAAAATACACAGCACTTCTGGTTGCCTATATACTCAGGCATCACTATTGCGAATCGCTAAACGTCTTATCGGTGTGACATCAACGTTAACTCGTACAGTCGGCTTTGTTTATAAATATAAATATGGCGGTTGAAGTGTTGTGTTTTGGAGACAAAAGACCAAAAGCTCTACAACTAGCACAGTGGAGAAAAACGTGAGTACTTCTTATTGTTTTAATGTATCTTATTGCTCCTTGAAAATACTACATTCCCTATCTCATTGTTAAACGGTAAAAGAAAAGAAACACGTGTAGAAACTTATTTGAAAAAAATAGAATAATTAGCCTTTATTTTTACTAAAACCATATTAAAACAATTAATACACAATTTTTGTTTATTACTATCTACAATTTACAATTTTATATACATAAACAGACTTGCTTAATATCGGCACAATCAAATACAAAATAAATTACCATCAATGACCTCTTTACGTCGTGATTAAAACTAAGTTTGAACATATATACATCTTTAGCCCCTGAACTATTATTTACGAATCCCAGTGCATTTTATCTATATAAACAAAATTATACATGAAAATATGATACGTGTCGGTTAATTTGAGATAAAATGCATACTCAGATTAATTTAAATTGTTCTACAAATTACTTCCGTGTTATGTCATGCTCGCAGAAAGAATCTTTACAAGTTTATCGTGAATTAAATTATTAAAGCGGTACGGGTTTGGACATCTATCCAATAGCTACACGGTGAAATGCTAATATATCTATATTTATTGCGGTTCAGAAGCGCGAATAATCTATTTGAATTTACGGCGCGTTTACACATAATATTGGAAATTTAACATCTCTGAAACAAAGAATAATTATTAAATGCGGAAATATAGTCACGACATTTATAGTCTGACTTAGACGGGAATACTGGTTGTAGCGGTAAAGTGGCACCTTCCCCACGACTCCTGGTCTGAGTGAAAGAGACACTTTCGGACGGATTTAGCGGATTTTTTGAAACGACCATTTCACGGTACTAAAGACCTGAAAGTAGTGCGTTCCCAAGGATTTGAACCAGACTCTTTCACGCCATCAAGGCTGAATAGAGAGGTACAGGTAGCGGATGGATAGGAGAAATAAATGAACGAGACCCACTTGATGGGGCCTTTATATATCTGAAAACCCCCCTACGTCTGTAGGTAAAAACTTGTTCAAAACATAACAATTTGCGCACGACTCGGACATTAACCGCGACTTTGAGCATGACGTACACATTCGGTATTTTTCCATTGAAAATAAGCAAATAACATGAATTATTATTACAAATGAATATATATATACAGGTCCGTCCAAATCACTTTATACAATATTTGAACAAAATAACACACATACATTTAATTTAATATTGACAAATAAATTAAATATGGACTTAAAAAATGTTAATTTGTACAATTAACGAGGAACTTCGTTACAGGCCCTCCCTTAAAAGAAAACATTGAACCCCTAACAACTACATCGCAAAAAGTTCACAAACGGAAAATTAAATTTAAAAACTAACACTTGTCAGTCCATCATCACTTACGACGTCTTTTATGCGCGCACTGTCACTAATTGTTCTGACGTTGCAGGTTGGCATGGTGGATCTCGGCTTCCCGGCGAGTCATTACGACGCTCACTCCGTTGACCCGCACATGGACTCGCTTGTTCCCGTGTCGCCTCTTCCGGACTCCTTTCCCCAGTGAACCTTCCTTTTTCACCCAGGCCCCAGGATTTGCCAGACGAGGTTTAACGGTCGGCGGCGGAATCGTCGGCAGCGGCGGAGGGTCTGAGCCAAGGAACGGCATGTCCAAGGAAAAGTATGAATGAAAAGGAATAACTGGTAAAGTCGAGGTACCATGTGCGGGAGGCGGCGAAGGAATTGAGATCGTCGGAGGGGAAGCATCAATAATGGGTGCTTTCTTTGCTTCAGGCGTCGCTGGCAATGGCGACAATAAATCAGGTACTGGAGAAGCACCAAAAAGTTGTAGAAGTCTAAACCCAAGATATGCTTCTGCGTCGGGACTGTGCAACGTGGGTCCCACATCGATCGTTGTCTCATTGGTGGGCGGCACGGAAACTACTGGCTTGGGAGGTGTCTGACAACAGTACGTCTGGTACTTTTCCTCCATGAGGGCAACTGTTGCTGGTGAAACCAAATAACGAGGCGTTATTGGGCGTTCAGGCGTCTTCAACCCAGGCGGTGTACCCCATAACGCACGATATCGTTCATCTATGGCGGATGGCGGCGGAGATACCAACGGACGGGGAGTGGTCGTCTTCCCTGGTTTCTTAGAAGTGCCCATCGCATCGACTGTGTACACTGGGCAGTACACACGAGCTTAAATATCCTCCTGGCCTTCCCCCACTACTTCCGGCGGATTTGGAGGTGGAAGATCGGTTTGGAGTTCGTCTGCGGACGGAATCTTGATGTCTTTCACGTGAACTTTCACTGGCCTTCGTCTGTTTGGTACCTGTAACATAAGAACAGACGGGGACAGGATCCGGATTACTTTAGAGGGACCTTCATATTTTGGAGCGAGTTTTGCGGTAAATTTCTTGGAGGCGTCGGATAAATTATGAGTCTGGTGATATACCCATTGTCCAATTTGAGGGCGGTAAGGACGATGTCTCAGATTATAGGGCCTACTTTGCCTCTGGAACGCTTGAGCCAACTTTATTCTGACGATCTTGAAAAAGTCGTCCAATTTCGACAATTCTTGGGCCAATTCTTCGGTATTCGGTCGAGCAGGATCCATTAACTGCCCATCAGCGGTTCTTAGCAGAGAGCTCGGCGGCATGAGTTCTCTACCAAAATTAAGAAAAGCAGGTGTGAATCCTGTAGACTCATGTTTAGCGGTGTTGATGGCGAACACAAACTGAGGTAGGTATTGGTCCCATTCTCTATGATCTTTATTAATGTATTGTGCAATCATAGGTCCTAATACCCTATTTGTCCTTTCCACAGGGTTCGATTGCGGAGCATACGGAGCATTAAATTTTATCTTGACACCTAATCCATTGAAATAACTGGTGAAATTGTGACTGGCAAATTGCGGACCATTGTCAGCCAACAGGATCTTCGGACAACCAAAACGATATATTACTTTCTCCTTCAACGCCTGGATAACGGTTCGTGAAGTGGCAGAGCGTAGCGGCTGGCACTCTACCCATTTGGTGAATCGATCATGTATTACTAGCAATGAAGTAAATCCTCTCTTGGAACGCGGAAAAGGTCCGAGGAGGTCCACACTCACTTGTTCCCACGGGCAATCAACAGGTGAGAACAACATCTGGCCTAGAGGTTTTCCCTGATTAAATTTATATTGCTTACAGGATCGGCACCGATTGACATAGCGGCGGACGTCTCTAAACATCCCTGGCCAATAGTATAACGAAGCGGCTCTCGCTATACTTTTGGCGACCCCAAGATGTCCAGCTTCAGGAGCGTCATGTATCTCTTTCAGGACGTCGTTTCTATCAGGTGTAGCTACGCACAATTTCCATGCGCGCACTCTCTCGGTATGTTGTGTATCAGGTATGTGTCTGTATAAATTGCCATTTTCTAATCGGTATTCTTGATGTTTTTCAGGATCTGATTGAACATCCGAAACTTTCTTATTATATCAAGAACAAGACGTTTCTTCCAACCAGGCACAGGCATCTTCATCGGTTTCGTGTTTAAAAGGAAGCGGTGCACGGGACAGGGAATCGGCTAAATTATTCATCGCTCCTTTTCGGTACTGAATGACGAAATCATATTGCTGTCAATCAACAGCCCATCGACTGAGTCGTCCTGACGGATTCTTCAAGTCATTCAGGAACCTTAAACACTGGTGATCAGAAACAACGGTGAATTGGTAAAACTCTAAATAATACTTAAACTTTTTGATACCCCAGACAACGGCAAGGGCTTCCTTCTGGGTCGTCGAATAATTAAATTCTGCCTTACTCAGAGTCCTACTGGCATAGGCGATCACTCTTTCGGCGCCCTCTATTATCTGTATCAAAACGACTCCCAAACCTTTCTCACTGGCGTCGGTATGTAATTGGAATGGTTTGGAGAAGTCCGGACACGCGAGAACTGGGCTCTCGGTCAGAGCTTTCTTTACGGCGGCGAATGCGGCGTCTTGTTCCGTCGTCCATTCCCAACGCACATCTTTTTTAATTAATTTTATAAGCGGAACGGTAAGTTGTGCGAAATTTGGTACGAACCGACGGTACCACGACGTTTGTCCTAGAAAACCACGTATTTCCTTCTTGGTTCGCGGCGGAGGTACATTTAAAATAGCGGCGATCTTGTCCGGGTCTGTACGGATGCCGTCCGGTGTTACAACATGCCCTAAATATTTTATATTCTGTTTGGCAAAAGTACATTTGTCTGGTTGGAGTTGGAGGCCTGCTTCCCGTAAACGCGCGAAAACATTACTTAAATTTTTCAAATGCTCCTCAAAAGTCTTGCCCAAAATAATAATATCGTCCAGATATACAAATGCGTATTCTGCCATCTCAGGACCTATCACCGAATCTAATAGGCGCTGGAACGTCGCTCCCGCACTATGTAATCCATACGGTAATGACACAAAATGAAATAGGCCCTTTCCCGGAATTGTAAAAGCTGTCACGGGTCTGCTATCTTTTTCTAACTCAACTTGCCAGTACCCACTTTTAAGATCAAGCGTCGAAAAATATTTACTATCGCGGAGCTTGTCAAGAATATTTGCAATGTACGGCAACGGATAAGAATCTTTAATCGATACGGAATTAATTTTGCGGAAATCGACGCAGAACCGAACGCCACCATTCTTTTTCGTGACCACGACGATAGGAGAACTCCACGGGCTGTTACTGGGTTCTATTATACCGTCTTGTAACATCTTGTCCACTTCGGCGTCGATCAGTGCTTGCTTCTTCGGATTGCATGGATAATATCTTTGTTTTATTGGGGCGGTATTCGGTTGTAAACGGACCGTGTGACGTATTAAATTCGTCCGACCAGGCACGGTAGTAAATTTACTCAATTCCTGTTCAAGGAATTTTTTAAAACGGTTTCTTGGCGGTCCTGTACTTCGGAGATCCCACAGCTCGCGGCAAAGACTGCATTGTCTCCCTTAAAGTACAGTTTCCTTTCGGAAAAATCAAGAACAGCCCCAATTTCCTTAAGAAAATTAATTCCGAAGATGACTGAGCACGGGCTCTTCGGCATAATTACAAAATTAACGTCTGTAGTTCGGCTACCCATGCGCACCGGTAATAAAACTGAGCCAGGTGACTCTATAACGTCTCCATTTGCGAGGCGGACTTTGGATTTTCGATTCAAGACACGTTGGTCATTATTTTTCAACAACCGGGCAACCAGTGATTCGGATAAAAATGACGAAGTCGCTCCGCTGTCCACGAGGGCTCGTAAATTTTGATCATGAATGTGCACGCGGATCCAGACGCGATCATCTGGTATCGTCGAGTGTTTAATACACGTGCTTGCGGATTCAGGCGGTTTTACTGCTTGTGGACGGTCTTTGTCTGCAGACCGCCCTTCTCGGCGTTTCCCTGGCATCGGCAGTCAACGGAACGTACATTTAACTTGCCACACCGTGAACAAAACATTTTAAACGGGTTACGGCAATGACTACGCGTATGGCCTTCCTTGCCACATCGCCAACAGCGGCTTTCCGGATGTGATAACTTTTGTAATGGCGACGGTGGTACAGGAAATTGGCGAGGCTTATTATTCTGAGCGACATACGACAAATGATGTGAACGCGAAGTACTGGGTTTATCGCTGAGCGGGCGTTCCGGTGCTGATAGCGTACTTTCTTTCTTACAAAAGCGCGCCTGCTCTTCCAGCAGTAATTCATAGTCGGCAGCGAGTTTAGACAATTGCCTGAGAGATTGTATCGCGTCCCTACGTATATACATTCTGTAACTGGGTGACATGTTACCATATACACGTTCCAATTTATCACCATCGGACATATCTCGGCCGCGTCTCATTAACGTTAATATGGCGGTTAAATAATCTTTAAAAGATTCCTTCGGTTTTTGCAAACGAGCGCGTATTTCTTCTTCAATTGAAAAGCTATACCGGGGCGGAAGATATTGAAGTTTAAAGTCTTCTAAGAACTCGTCCCATGTACCCCATAGTGTTCTATTATTTCGGAGCCAAAGCAGTGCTTTGTCCCTAAAAAGCTCAGGCAACGCGTGGAGCATGTGTTCATTTTTAATCCCGTGACATACTTGAAGTTCTTTAACTCTTTCCAAGAAAAATACAGCGTCCGAGCTGCCATTAAAATGAATCCCCCATTTCCTTATTTGAGTACAGATTTCAGCGGAAGAAATCTGAACGTTAGTGTCTACTTGCGGTGGAATGTTTCCCTTATTCGCGGAACTCGTTTTACCCTCTTTCAAAAAGGTGCTAATGCGTTTACGCACATCTTCTACATTACCGGTAGCGTCTAACCCTAAAGACTCTGCTGCGGCATTTAAGTCCTCTTTTTTCAAGGTATATATCCACCCAAGAGGGTTTGGATTTTTGCCTTTATCTGAATCAGACATTTTATAATTTATAATGTACCAAATTAAAATAAAAATGTATTTTAGTCGCTATTTATTCTCCTATCCTTTTATCCCCTCACAATTAATAAAGAATATGTACGTCTTACTATCCTTTAATAAAAACTTATCTCTGTGTATGTATATAAATTGTGTATCAATTTTTCTATTTTTTTTTTTCTAAAAATAAGTATACATATATTCTGGCGGAAAACTGTTAAACTAGTCAAGCAGTTTTTTTTACACGGCGGAATTTAATATCGGATTTTAATTTATCTAAATCTTGCCTGAATTAATTTTTAAATTCCTTAAAACATGGCCCCACGTTGGGCGCCACTTATAACCTGGCTCGTTTTGCTTTATTTATAACATGGTGCCACTTGCTTATGTAACACCAGAGCAAGCGAACCGGCATAAGATATGTCTTCTGTATGCCACCAAAATACACAGCACTTCTGGTTGCCTATATACTCAGGCATCACTATTGCGAATCGCTAAACGTCTTATCGGTGTGACATCAACGTTAACTCGTACAGTCGGCTTTGTTTATAAATATAAATATGGCGGTTGAAGTGTTGTGTTTTGGAGACAAAAGACCAAAAGCTCTACAACTAGCACAGTGGAGAAAAACGTGAGTACTTCTTATTGTTTTAATGTATCTTATTGCTCCTTGAAAATACTACATTCCCTATCTCATTGTTAAACGGTAAAAGAAAAGAAACACGTGTAGAAACTTATTTGAAAAAAATAGAATAATTAGCCTTTATTTTTACTAAAACCATATTAAAACAATTAATACACAATTTTTGTTTATTACTATCTACAATTTACAATTTGATATACATAAACAGACTTGCTTAATATCGGCACAATCAAATACAAAATAAATTACCATCAATGACCTCTTTACGTCGTGATTAAAACTAAGTTTGAACATATATACATCTTTAGCCCCTGAACTATTATTTACGAATCCCAGTGCATTTTATCTATATAAACAAAATTATACATGAAAATATGATACGTGTCGGTTAATTTGAGATAAAATGCATACTCAGATTAATTTAAATTGTTCTACAAATTACTTCCGTGTTATGTCATGCTCGCAGAAAGAATCTTTACAAGTTTATCGTGAATTAAATTATTAAAGCGGTACGGGTTTGGACATCTATCCAATAGCTACACGGTGAAATGCTAATATATCTATATTTATTGCGGTTCAGAAGCGCGAATAATCTATTTGAATTTACGGCGCGTTTACACATAATATTGGAAATTTAACATCTCTGAAACAAAGAATAATTATTAAATGCGGAAATATAGTCACGACATTTATAGTCTGACTTAGACGGGAATACTGGTTGTAGCGGTAAAGTGGCACCTTCCCCACGACTCCTGGTCTGAGTGAAAGAGACACTTTCGGACGGATTTAGCGGATTTTTAAACGACCATTTCACGGTACTAAAGACCTGAAAGTAGTGCGTTCCCAAGGATTTGAACCAGACTCTTTCACGCCATCAAGGCTGAATAGAGAGGTACAGGTAGCGGATGGATAGGAGAAATAAATGAACGAGACCCACTTGATGGGGCCTTTATATATCTGAAAACCCCCCTACGTCTGTAGGTAAAAACTTGTTCAAAACATAACAATTTGCGCACGACTCGGACATTAACCGCGACTTTGAGCATGACGTACACATTCGGTATTTTTCCATTGAAAATAAGCAAATAACATGAATTATTATTACAAATGAATATATATACAGGTCCGTCCAAATCACTTTATACAATATTTGAACAAAATAACACACATACATTTAATTTAATATTGACAAATAAATTAAATATAGACTTAAAAAATGTTAATTTGTACAATTAACGAGGAACTTCGTTACAAACTGAATGTGATAATGATGTTGAAAAATGTGTAAATGGTATTAGAATAGTTAAAAAATTAAAAATCGATTTAAATGTGAATCATACAGCATTTGAGAGAAACTGTCCAAGCTATCAACGGATCCTGGAGGCACAAAGGTCCAAGATTAAGTATATATAGCAACCACAGAAAAAATGTCACAATAGTAATATTATAATTTTCAATTGCCAGGGATTCTTAAATAATAAAGATGAATATTGATGTGTATATGACATTGTATATCTAATATTAATTTTAAGTTCTAGTTTAAGTATTTGTAAATATATTTAAAAGTAGGTTACATAATTAGATAGCGGAAATTTCAAACTGCTGCATGCACATGTTTGAATTTAGTCGGTTATTGCATTATTGCATTAACCGATGAATGCTGACAAGCAATATGTAATATTAGTTTCGCACGTCTATTTTTAAGTTCTATTTGTATATGTAAATAAGAATATGTAAAATTTAAAGCAAAATGCTAATAAACGTATATTATTAGTTGACTGAACAAAATTTAGCCGTGAAAAGATTTCAGGAGCGGTCATAACAATGTCTAATGTCACACAATATGATGGAAGAAGTAACTCTAAAATTGAATTGGCACCTCTGGCTCAAAGAGAAAATTTTGAATATTTGTTGAACACTCAGTCTGGTAACAATTTTATATTTAAAATGTTATTTAAACACAAATACAACGTAGAAATAGATATCAAATTGAATAAAAAAGGCAAATAAATAGTGATACAAAGTTTGGCTAAACAAAATTATAAAATTAATAAAACTTAGCCAATATTGCAGTGGATAATTTATTACCCATAAAATCAAAAAACGTATACAAAAACACTTATACTAAATTCGTAACTTGGGCTAGACCTAAAAATATACTAAAATACTCCGAAAATTGTTTATTAGTTTATTTTCAAAATTTACAAACAAATAAATCATTATGGTCCACTTATTCTATGTTAAAATCATGCTGAATAATATATGATAATACGGATATATCTGAATATGCAAAACTCATAGCGTATTTAAAACAGATAACGAAGCAACATCAGCCTAAAAAATCAGCAGTATTAACCGAAGAACAAATTACTAAATTTATTGTTGAAGCACCAAATTCTTGTTCCTACGAATGAAGGTAAAGTCATTTCCGTATATTTAAATTCCATACAACACTATATGTATTTATAGGCTGTATTAATATTGGGTATTTCTGGAGCGTGTCGACGTGAAGAACTTTGCAAAATGTCATTGCGAGACATAGAATTTAAATCGAATTTAATTATCGTAACAATTCCAGAAACTAAAACAGGTAACAGCCGTACATTTGCAATCATTAAGCCCGAATGGATTGCATTAATTCGGCAATATGCAAATTTAAGACCGGACAGCCAGCAGCGATTCTTTTTAACATATCGCAATGGCAAGTGTGTTTGTTCACCTGTTGGTCTTAATACAATTGGCAAAATTCCAATGCGAATAGCTGAGTAACTTCAGCTTGATAGCGCAAGTAACTTCACAGGTCACTGTTTCCGAAGGAGTTCAGCGACATTGTTGGCAAACCAAGGAGGTGACTTGCTTTCAATTAAAAGGCATGGTGGATGGAAATCATCTACGGTTGCAGAAGGATATATCGAAAATTCTCTGCATAGTAGAATTCAATTGGCTAAAACAATGACCCCGTTAGATATATCGACTCCGCCTGCAACTTGTTCGACATCTGAAATACAAGATATATGTAATAATACAATCAACGTTACTCTACCTTCGCAATCAAGATCAATTCAAACAAACCAGTTAATCTGTGGGGTATCAATCTCTGGTTGTCAAAATTGCCCAATCAAAATTTTTAATAATTGTTCCGTTTCAATTTCTGAAAATAATGAATAATGGTAATTTATATAATATTTGTTGCTGTTCTGACATTGAATTACATACCTTCCAAATATAACAATTTCTATTTCATTTCCTTTTATTTTCATAGAAAAACAACGAACTGGGTAGCATATTATTAAGGTTAGGGATTTATGATTTTAAAATGTCACTAAATTAATCAAGTTCTAGGAAGTACCAACTTTACTTTTACGCACTCGTGTTTAAAGTGACTTTTTACGCACGCAAATCGAATCGTGAAATGACAGGTTTTGATAAGCGAGTACAAAAAATCTATTTTTTGATAGTTTCTTCTACTTTCTAAATTTACCTATAGAAATAATGATCTGTTTTATGTAGAAAATGTGGTTCATTTTATTCTCGAGACAAAAGCAACGAAAGTAAATAAAGATAAGTCGTTTTCTTACAGCAAATTAAGAATATTAAATTGCCGCATTTCTGAGGTATTACGTTAAATTTATTGGTGCAGTATTACCGTATTAACTGGCTACGTACAATGCAGGATGGTGAGGGAAAAAAATAGTGACACAAACGTTTGAAATTCTGGAGAATAATGATTTGGTGAATTATATGTAAATGAAAACAATGAATTAACAGAATAGTGAAGCGGAACTTGGTTGGTTGGTTTTCTTTATACCCTCAATGTTTTAGCAAGACAACGTCTTGGCCTGTTACTTACACTATTATGTTAGGTCACAGCCTGTGAAAAATAATGCGGCCGTTTGTAGTACAGAAGGTTGGGATTAAGACACTTGATATTAATTTCCCAAGCGTACAATACATTTTATTAGTTGTTTCTCTCTCTAGAGCGGCACTTTCTTGCAACCTTTAATGCAACTAACAACAAGTACGAAATGCATAAATATTTAAACTCTGCATAAACTGAGTGTTGAATATTCCAAGTTTTGATGACACGTACGTAAAAAGTTTCGCGTTTTTCCCCCAAAAAAAGTTCAAAAAGGGAAGAGAAAAAAAAACAGAAGTGGAATAAGTAAAGTAAGAGGCAAAGAACCGCGCGGATTTAAAACTTTCATTATCATGGCGTGTTATTCGTCAATTCGTCTCGTTGTTTCAAAACTTTTATCTCTTGCACTATTCAAATACATAAGAAAGAACACAAATGTCGAGTACTTCAAAATGCACAAGAACTTTGTCTATATAATAAAGACGAAGCACGATATTTAATTAAAATATTATACTACACAGTGAAGATTCAGGTTAATTGACAGCAAACAAAAATCATTATATTCTAAATGTGTTCTGTTATAATAAATAGTAGAAAAAGATATTAAATTATCATATAAAACCATATTAAAAATTATTAAATTTCCATATACACAGTATGTTTCAAAAATGATGGGGTTAATATACAACTGTCTCTTATTCACATGTATAAAATTGAGCCGTTAGATCTGCAAGGGAATCTCACTTTTTCTGCTTGCTGCACAATCAATTAGAAACACCCTAGTAGTCCAATCACTGGGTAATTATAATTTGGGTTGCCTTACAAGAGGTCAGGTAGAAGATTCTATTTTTTGATCTTGTATATCATAATAGACTTTTTCCATTTTTTTAGCATAACTTTTTTTGATTGGTCGTAGACAAATATACTTCCATTATCACCTTTACAGATAGATATAATTTCCTACAACTCTTGTCTGAAACATTTTTTTCTTAACCGAATATTACCTCTGACTTTCAGAGTTACGCAATATTTTCTATATTTGCCAAAATGTAAACAAGTCTACGATTGAAACTTGCTATGTAGCTCAAGGACATAGAATAGGTTATATACGTAATATGTGTAAGTATACAAAATGTGTTTTATGTGGAAAGATAAAGTTCTATCTTGCACTCCTTTGAAAACAGGGAATGGAAAAATAACTACTATTGATCCTTTAATACTGTTTCATAGAATCTGCATTGCAAAGCTGTCTGAAGAAAACTTGAAACTTCTGCGGAAAGAAACAAACTCTCCCCGATATGAAGTATTCACACCACAGGATGCAGCATTCATGGGCAACAGCAAAACCTATATTGTGGATAGGGGATACCTCCTGCATAAAGTATTATGGCATCGCGATGACAACATTAGTTCCATCTATGCTAAATACGTTACCTACTTGAGGAAGCACTATGGCTCCAACATAATGATTATATTTGACGGATACACAAGTGAGCTTGCCCAGAGAGGTACTAAGGCTTGTGAAAGGATTCGTCGTTCCAAGTTATTTACTTAGGCTGACATAATATTCAATAAACAAACAAACGCAGCAGTTACTCAAAAACAAATTTAGGGAATGAGAACAATAAGATAAGTTTATTAGATAGCTGTTTCACAAGCATCAGATTATGACA